>CP135585.1:6510945-6526215 GCA_032401905.1 Swietenia macrophylla | reverse complement strand
AAAAAAATTTAATTTATTAGTTATAAATAAAAAATTATAAGTTAGTAATATTTTTAATTAATATAATAAAAAAAATTTATAAGAAAAAAAATTTATCTTTCTTCGTTAGTTAATTGAATGCTCTTATTATATCAATAATATTAATATGATAAAATAATTTCACTTAAAATTTTTTATTTTAATAATACAAAATACTATATATTTAAATTTTTAATTTTTTTAATAAAAAATATATGTACTTTGTTTTAAAAAAGACGATTATATCATATCAATATAGATAATTTAATAGTATCATTTAATTAAGAAAAAAATTAATTTATTAATTATAAATTTTTTTATTTTAATAATACAAAATATCTCGTATTTAAAATTTTTTTAATTTTATTTTTTATTATTATTACTGTTATGATTAGGGCGGTATAAATAACCTAAATTCACAAACAGTTTTTTTTAAAAAAAAATTAAAATAAAAAAATAGGCGTGCAGCCTGGCCAATCATATCCAGACTTTAGCCACGGATGCAGGCCCCCAGACAGTCTCCCCCACCCCACTGCAAACAAAGCTGGCGTGGGTGGGTATCGGTCCCATGCCTCGCCCGAATCATCACTGCGAGCTTGAATATGACCCGCTAACGTGGGTCACGGGTGGACCCTTTTTCCTCACGGAACATCACTACGGTTCAACCAACTTAGATGTCAAGTCCGTTACTAAATTCGTTTTCCGTTATCGCCTCTATTTTTTTTTAAAAAAATATTAATTATTATTATTATTATTATTATTATTTCTAGTAGAATATATAGGCGGCCACGGTTGGAGAAAATATCGATATTTGTACTTTACGAAGATATTACGATGTGAAATGACTTCATTGGCCAGTAATTTAATAATAAATTTTAATAATTTATTTATATATAAATAGTCACAGTCTCATTGAATGTTGAAGTGACTCTTGTCTATTTTAAAAATGTAAAAAAGGAATACAGAGAAAAAGGAGTAGATGGCCTAACTAGAAGAATGCACAGTTGGTATGATTCCTGCAACTTGTCTTCTGAATGCTTACTCCTTCACATTTGTTTATAGTAATTAAATGGGATTTTTGCTACTTTAAAACATCTAATATAATAATTAAAAAATAAATATACCCTTACTGTTGGTGTATTGCATCCTGCTGTGATAAAATTTGGGGTACCATAAAAAAGGAGGAATTTTGGGTGATTTTTTAATATTTTAATAGATATATTTTTTTAAAGAAATTAATAACATAATCTATTATAAATAATATCAAAATTAAACATATTTTAATTTTAATATTTTAGTCAAATATTTACGCATAACAAATACGTTTATAAAAAATTTATAAGTTTTGAGTTAAAAAAGAACGAATATATAAAAAATCTGTGATAAAAACGTCATAAAATTAAATAAGAAAGTATGTAACAAAATCTTGTATTGAATAAAAAAAAAAAGATATTATTAAATTTTATAAAAATAAATTCTGTATATTTTAATAAATATATTTTTTTTAAAAATAATAATTTAATTTATGAAACTGCATGTATACAAGATTTGTAAATTAATTTGAATTAGATTTTAATTTGAATAAAAATTTTTAAATTAAATTAAATTTAATTTAATTTAATAAAAAATTAAATCAAATTAATTTTTATTTAATTTACACCATTTTAATTTAATTTAAATTTAAACTAAGAAAAAAATAATAAATTTAATTTGTATTTAATTTAAATCAAATCTAATATAAAAATTGAACTATCTCAATTTATTTATTTATTTAAAAATAAACTCAAACCAATAAGATAACGATGGATTCAGTTCCTGTAACCTAATTCAACGAGATGTGAACAACCGTAAGGGCAGTCATTAATTCAAGGGTATTCGGCTCTTGACCATGCAACTATTTTACCTCAGGAAGACCGGATTCTGAAAGGTAAGCTCAGGGCTGGGACAAATTTGAAACTTTATAAATAAGACACACTCGGTAACAAACCTTGGCTTGAATTGAATACGCCCCTGCATCTTATTCTTCTTCTTTCAAAAAGCTTTCCTTTTCCACAAACAAGATATTCAACATGGTCGGAACTTCTCTTGACACCCTCAAACTTTCCACCACCATCAAGTTCCTCTGCAGTTACGGCGGCAAGATTATCCCTCGTTACCCTGACGGCAAACTTCGTTACCAAGGTGGCGAAACCCGTGTCCTCGCCGTTCATCGCTCCATCTCCTTTTCGGGTAAGTTCGTTCATTCTCCCATGCGTATGTTTTATCTTTTCTGGTAGTAAGTTCAAAGAAACAGAATACAGATTCATTGATTGTGATAAAATGGTGAAATTATTATGCATGGTTACAGAGCTGTTGTTGAAGCTTGGAGAGATGTGTGGAACAACTGTGAGTCTACGCTGTCAGTTGCCAACTGAAGACCTAGATGCGCTGGTTTCTATTACCTCTGATGAGGATCTCCACAGTCTCATCGAGGAATATGATCGAGTTGCATCACCTCCGTCGTCTTTAAAGATCAGGGCTTTCCTTTCACTGCCCAAAAAAATTTCATCATCAAAATCGCCATCCCCACCGCCATCATTGTCAGCTTCATCATCGCCAAAATCATCAACAACGCCATCATTTTACACAGCTTCATCAAGCTCCACTACCCTTTGCCACCGGCAGATCCCGGCTCCGGCTGCCTTTCCTATCTGCTTCGAAAAACTTGCTGCAAAGAATATTCCATACCATGCTTATCATGCTCATGGAAACCCTGGCCATATCTACCTCATTCATAACGGGAACTACTGGCAATAACAGTACCGACTGAGCAGACCGGATACAGAGGACTCCTGTAGAAAGCAGAATACGTTAAATAGAAGGATAAACAAAGCTTAAACATATAATATATGTTGTAATGAGACTGTAAATCGTTAACAAGGATTGCTTTCGTTTTGATGATGCGTGGCCATTAATGAATTTCAGTCCAATTTCGTTTTGGATCCAAAAATTTGTGATGGTGAGTTTGATGTTCATCTTTTTCTTCTTCCCTGTTCTGGGTGTTCTGTCCACAATTTCCATGGCTGCATCACGCCTATAAGTCTCCCACCTTTACAAATCGCCGTTAAGAGCCGTTTGTTCTTGTTCGTTTTTCCGTTGTCCTGAACGTAACAGCAGGTATCTGTTGTGTTCTGTCGAATTCTCTTGTTTGCGTGCCACGTTGTTTTTCTTATCCTTCTGAGTGCCGCACGCACGTCTTGTCCGTAGCTGTGCTTATGTTTTTTCCAGGCATTATCATCCTCTCTGTACTCGTACATGCCTTTATCTTTATCCGATTTCGCTTTGTCTGTTCATTGACTTGTAAGTCATTTTCTGTTTCAATTTTGATTTATTGCTTAACTGTTCAATTTCGTGATTGCAGGATAATCAGGTGACTAGCAAGAACCAAGCCGGAAGCTGATGTTCGCTGCAAATTTACAGGCAGTAAGTTTTCAATACCTTTTAGGGGGATGGGAAGTAAAGTCTGTTAACTACTTCTGTCGAGAATTCCGTGCACCAAAGTTTCTTTTCAATTATCTCAACTCTTTTATTTACTTTTCCTTTTGTTGGGCGGGGGATTTACTGGTCATTAGTTAGAGGATGACATTTAATCCCACATGCATGTTCACTGTCTCTCCCATTCTGTGTAGTTTCTATATAATGCGGCAATGATACTTTCCCTTACGGGCCATGGGAAGAAGCTAACTGTTGATGAGTGGTTTTCTTGTTGACCAGATTGTATTTCTGTTGATCGGAATGGAATGGAACGGGGATGAGATTGAGCAGGCAGGGGTAGTTGTTTCATATCAAACAAATACTTCCGAGAATAGCACTTTAGTTGGAAGATATTTGGGGACCACTTGGATTGAATTGTGTTGAATTTGGTATCATTAATGACATTGAATCTTTCCTCTACCGAAACTCACTGAACATGGAAGAACAGAACAGAGCCATGATTGACAGTGCTTCATGGGTCATGACAGCTGGTTCTGGAGTTGGTATGATGACGCTGATACATCATAATAGTTAACCCAATATCATCAAAACAAACCTGCAAAGAATTAAAGATAAATAAATACAGAACAAAATCGACAGCTATTCACTCTTAAAGATCAAGAAGATGATGAAGAAGAAGAAGATGAGAAACCCATTAGGCATGATTTTTTTGAAAAAACAAAGGAAAGGCTCTCCACTCATTTAGCATTCATCAGGACGATGAAGATATGAAAGATTCCCTCTGCTGGCTGGCAGGCTGGCCCTGTTTTGGAGAGATACATGATTTCATTATACAGAAGCTAAACAAACATGAATAATCAAATGAAAGGGAGTATTAGAAGATAATTGTTATCTTGTCCCGTCCACGTTCTATATTTGTTCTTAATTTTGTCTAACAAAGAAATAAGAAGAGATTGCAGAACACATAGATGTAATTGAATCTGAGGTATGACAACGAAACCATAATAGATTGATAGAGAGAGGAGATGCTCTGCATTAAAAAAGAGGCAGCAGCATCTGCGTCATGGATCTCACATGCATTAGAATAGCATAGCATGCCGTGTATATTCGGCGTCTGTGAAGTGGAAGGAAGGAAAACATTAACAGGCGAATGCAGTAAGCAGGCTTCAGGGAATCAAGTAAACTGATAGTGATGAACATCATCTTTTGGTTTGCAGCGAGAGCGGGTGAAAAGGACACACGCAGACACTGACTGCTCGATTGGATGGAATGGCCGTGATAATGATTCAGATATTTGTTAATGGATGGTGTTACAGACGAGAACTGAAGATTTTTGCAGTGCAAAATCGAACGTAATCCTACTTAGACCTTGGAGGAGTCTCGAAAATTTGCTTGAATTTCCGGCCTACAAATTGAAAATATATGGCCTGGAACTTGGCCCAGATTGGGAACGGGCGCAGGGCATGTGGGTATGCTTGCTCTGGTGGGTTTGCAAAAGGCTCTAACAGAAGCCCTCCCGAACATCAACTCAGACATTCCTGAAGATAAATGATTTAGGACGGAGAATTAAAATCCTACTTTCAGTATTGGGTTAGTTGATGCCAATGATTTTAAGACAGGATAGGACTTGTCTTATATCTCAGAATTAAATGAGAAGAATTTACGGTTATTGACTTCTGTTTCTTTTATTTTCGTAAAGTATCCCAATTTTAATCCTGTAATTAGCCTTTTTATACACGGACTTTGTATTTAACACTTAATTCATGGGCAAAATTAACATGATGTTAACTGGAATGAAAGGTTCTCAGTACATGAAACCTCAGCGTTTTGCTTTTTATTGAAACGACAACGTTTCTGAAATTTTTTACTACTAAATTATAATATACAATATAACAGATTTAGACGTGTTTATTCAGATTCCAGTTAAATAAAAAATTAAAATTAAAAATAAAATACTGACTAATACTTTCTGAATAGGGGTATTTTGGTAAGAACAACTATGTTTTTGGGCTAAAATTGGACACAACTTTAGATATTGTTACTTTTAGCAAGTCCTCAGCAAAGTGCTTATTTTTGAGTAAATAAAACCTTTTCCAAGCGCCACCGTCTTCCACCTTAGAAGTGCTGAAACCTCCCCGTAAACCCTAATTGAAGAAGCTCGATAGTTTGACATTCTCAGAAGCGGCAAAATACACTTAAAACCGATTTCGATTGAAAGAAACTTCTCTTCACTGTGATTCATTAACACATTGATCAGTGGTCTGTGTATAGTACTGTTTTTGTATATCTTCAATATTGAAACCCTCAATCATTTGTAAACCCTAAATAAAGAAGGATTAAACATGCAGCAAGATGAGGTTATATGGCAAGTCATCAGGCACAAGCACTGTAGTTTCATGGCCAAGTAAGTTACTTCTTTCGTAATCCCAATGTGTTTTGCACGTGTCTCTGGAAATTTTGTTACTTTTTGATCCATGTATTGTGTATGCTAATGCTTATGGTAATTTTGATTGGTTTGTGGTGGGCCTTGCAGAATCGAAACTGGCAAATTCTGTAGGAATCCATATAACGTTACTGGGATTTGTAACCGAAGCTCTTGTCCTCTCGCTAACAGTCGATACGCCACAATTCGTGACCATGATGGTACTTCTTTATTTTAGTAGTACTTCTTTTGTTCTTCTTCAATTGGGATTTTTATATTTTCAAATAGAGAAACTTGTTTTCCAGGTTATGGTTTTTACATGTATCTGAACTGTTAATAATTTCTTTTGGTTCAATCAGTGATTTCAGAATAAATAATTTTTGCTACGGTGCGCACTTGTAGAGCGATTCTAGTGGATATTGTGCTGTTTATGTATTCATTTATCTTTTGTGTTGATGAAATTATGTGCTCTTTTGCATTTGATGAATGTAAATGTATGTTTGTAAGTAACTTTTTGAATTCCTATTGTGGTTGTTTGCAATATTGCAGGTGTATTTTATTTATACATGAAGACTATAGAAAGGGCTCACCAACCAAACCAATTATGGGAAAGAGTGAAATTGCCCAGAAATTATGAAAAGGCACTTGAAATTATTGACAAACATCTGGTAAAAATATCTAACTTGTTATGGTTACATGAGTTTTGTATATTATGAATAATTCTGTTACTAGGTTGTTAAAGTGCCTGGTATGAAATCAAATTCTCTCAACTGCAGATGTATTGGCCCAAATTTTTGGTACACAAAACAAAGCAACGGTTGACTAAAATGACTCAGATGCGAATTCGTATGAGAAAGCTTGCTTTGAAAACGAGGTTCACTGCATTGCATGATTTCAACAACTCTGTAGTTTTTAGATTTTAGCCGATATAGGAATATGGTCTACTATTTTCTTGTTCTGATTACCAAACAGTAACATCTTTGGGTTGAATAATGTACTTTTTCATTTTCATCAAGAATTTTCATATCACCTTGTTTGTATATATTATAGGGAGAAGATTATGACAACACCTAGGAAGGATAAAAAGAGAGAGGCTAGAAGAGAAGAGAAGGCTGAAAAAGCAGCAGTTTTGGATAAGGTTGTTTTCAGTGTCAGGCTACTGTTGTACAGCAAGTATATGTTGTCTCCATACCTTTGAGTCACACTGTTTTTTTTTTATTCTGCAGAGTATTGAAAAAGAATTGTTAGAGCG
Organism: Swietenia macrophylla; assembly: GCA_032401905.1. NCBI lineage: Eukaryota > Viridiplantae > Streptophyta > Magnoliopsida > Sapindales > Meliaceae > Swietenia > Swietenia macrophylla. Next base: position 6,519,049 of record CP135585.1, on the reverse strand, counting down.
CCTTAAGAGAGGAGTTTATGGTGACATCTACAATTATCCTGCTGAGAAATATAATGAGATTCTTGATAAGGAACAGTTGGTCGCTAGTGACATGGAAGATGATGAGGTAACCTGGCTTTCTTTATAGTGTCGTGCTTTTGGTTGTGTTATGACAAATTAATTCTGTCTGAATGTGGAAATTTTGTTTTTTACTCTTAGTAGATCAATTATTTGGTCACTGAACTTCTTTTGTTGTGCTTGAAATTAGGAGGAAGCTGAAATAGAATATATAGAAGGGTATGATGAGCTTGAAGAAGAAGAAGATATGGAAGATTTTAGTGGTCTTGCAATGAATAAGTCGAATACAGATGATGATGATGGTAAAATTGGTTCTAGATGCTTCTCATTTTATATTTAATTTGGTCATATTTATTTATTTTAGTCTCTTATATGATTGTATTTGATTGAACTTGTGGTCCATTACTTGCACACTTTATCTGTAAATCAGTTATTTATGTGTGTATAGGTCGCTGATTTAGTCTTACCTTATCAAAACATTTTGTTTGGGTTTCGGGCATTTTATTCGCCATCTATCAGAACTACCATCTGTTTCCATCTTTTGTACTGTATACATTGTGTTTCTGTTTCTGAAATGCTACAATGCATTTGTTTCTGAACTGTTTCTCTTTGCAAGTTTATTAAAACAAGAAACTAAAATGAGATTTTATCCACTGATGGACTTATACTCAAGTATTATCAGTTAATTATACAGTTGGAATGGATGATGATGATGATGATGAAGAGACAGTAGCAATTGATCACAAGAGAGGGAGAAGAGAATCTAGCTTGTATTTAAGAAAGCTTGAAAGAGACAAACCTGGTTCCAAACCAAAGAAGAAAGCAAGAGTACTAGTTGAGGTGAGGGTGTAGGAATACATATATATGTTCTTCTTTCTGCATAACTGGTTTTCTTTCTGCATAACTGGATATATTGACTAATGTAGATACACAATTCCTTTCATATTTGCAAGATTTCCATCCGTTCTCATCATGAGATGTGATAAAGATCTTAATTTAATTTAAGTAATATATTATACTTCCACTAAGACTGATAGCGACTTCACTTTAAACCAAAAAGATTATACCAGAACTATCTGTTATTTGAAGTTCATAAATGTGAACCGATCATGCTTTTGTCAGGATACCTTTCAATGTTTCTAGTGAAATTCTGACTTAATTGTGGGAGCTATTAGACTTAATAGTATTAGTCTTAAATAGTTCTTATATTCATGCATCTTGCTATTTCTATATGTGAAATGACACAAATTTTGGAAAAGCAATTATAGTTGGCTATCATTCAACCCCATTCCTGCACTGATGTCCCCTGCATCTCCATAACACTCCAGCCAATCTGATATCCCAAATTTATGTTTCTCAGGTTGAGCAAGAAGATGCTGATGGAAGACAAAAAGCAGTCCACCGACTCCACTGAGTGTGGTGGGTATTGCTTCAATTTGATTTATGAGGAAGTAACGGCAACAATTTCAGTCTCAAAGGATCTTTTCTAAGTTTGGTTGGCAAAGTTGGTCGAGGAAGTGTGAAATATGTATTGTTAAGTCGCTTTAATATGCAAAATTTTGACATTGTGATTGGAGAGACCGACTTCCTTTGCTTTTTCCTTTCGGTGTTGAAGATTATGTTATCTTGCTTCTTTACTTTTTCGTTTTCCAGCCCACTTTGTATCAAAGTCGCACATCAGATTTAGTTTTGTTGAACGTTTTGGCACTCAGAAATGTTGGAAGAGGAGATAGTTTGGGTTTATGATGGCAGCAGAACCCAAACGATGGTCACGTCAATGTGCCCCATGTGTGGTGACATTGGGCTGAGCATTAACTAAAGGGGAGTCAATCATTCATGCATAAGCAATTGCTTCCTGTTGTTACCTTGGGCTTCTACTGTTTATTAATTACCTCTTTCACTGTCATTAATCAAAACGTAGTTTTTAATGTCTTTCCACCTTGCCGACCTTCTTCACTCTTGTGAGGGGAGGGTGGTTTAAATGGTCTGCTCTGCCTTGTGTCCTCGGATTCCAGAATTATCAAATGGCCGGATCTATTTATTCACATGTGCCATGTCGTCACTAGTTTTTCACTTTCCCTCTAACAGATGCAACAGAGTCAAAACTAAATATCATTATCAACGAAGAAAACATCACCATCCCACCCCGCGGGAACGATACTAACATTAAATCAAATCGAGTGCGCAAAAGGAAGTAGATGAGATCTACTTATACTAAATTTTATCACAGATAGAAGTCTTCTTGCTGCCAACCATCTTGTTCACTTTGGCACCTTCCATCTCATTCCTTCTATTTTTTTCCCGCCTCTTCTGTCGTCACTCTCGGTTTTCGTCTTCAACTCACTTCTTAAAAATTAAAAATAAAAGAAAAAAACCCAAACCCTGATGACTACCCACTTCTTACTTTTGTTTTATCCTAACTGAATCCCAACAGCCATGTACCTAGTCCGCCACAAACTTGCAACCATCTGATAACAATTTATTCCACATTTAACCCACTCAAAAGTTGTTACTTGAATAACAGAGTCTATTCCCCTCTAAATCACCCAGACCTACTGGCTTTTTAGCATTCTCGGGCCCCTACTCGACCAGGAAACTGTCTCTGCTGCTCGATCCAAGAAACAGCGTTTTCATTGCCTGAAGTTGAGATACACAGGCCAGCGGTGAGGTTGGAGGAGATGCATGAGGATTGTGAAAGGAAGTTGAGGGAAGCGGAGGAGATGCTGGATAAGGTTTTGGTGGATGTCAATGAAGATGTAGGGAAGATACTGAGAGAGGAGAGAGTGGTGGTGTGTTGGAGAGAGTTGAGCTTATTGATCGGCAGTTAAAGTTCTTGCCTGAGGCTTTTGCTAGGCTTCTTGGGCTTGTTGTGCTTAATATTTCTCTCTCAATCAGTTAGAGGTAAACATATAATTTTACTTATTTGTTTCCGATATTTGTTTACATTAGCTTTAGAAAACAATAACTTCCTGCGTGAGTCAAAATTTTTGTTTTGGTCAATTTAGGCACATCTCTCTATTAAATGGTCTAATTTGAGCAATCAAATGTGTATGAGAAAGCATTATACAGGGATCGGTGAGCTTTTCATTCATTTGTGTTTATTGCAGCTCAATGAATTAGTGGAAGGAAGTAATGCTTGCATTGTGACGCCTGAAATTTGGGTGTGTTGGTGGATGAAATATCATTACATTGTCATTCTCTAGTTGCTATGAGTGATACTTGCATCTTTTTATGAGCTGTAATTGCTAATCTGATTCCGTTGTTTGAGGTTAATGTGTAACCTTGAAGTGCCTGTATGGAAGCATGCTAAATTCTTCTTGAAACATGATGCACAAGTATATTGACATCAATGGTTTTTATATTTGCTCGAACAAACCCATTATATTTGAGCTGTTTGAGCTTGTTTAGTTAATTAAAATCAGCCGAGTCTTTTATCCGCCATGCAGTAGCTAAACATCAAGACTCAGGGTGGTTGCTTTGGCGGTCTAAAATCTTGCATCCAGATGATGATCACTGGCTTTTTCCTTCAAAACTTTTCTGTGCTGTACAACAGTCAAAAAAGATCTTTTTCATTCGCTTTTATTCAGTTGTGATCATTATAGAAATTTCACTAAACCATGTTTGAAATGTGATCTCCTTCATTTCTTACAGATGTAGAATCTGTATTTCTTGGTTGATGAGAGTATATTTATCAATTGGTATTTATAGCAATCATGGACATTGTTCCTTTGTAATTTCTGCTTTGTCTGTGTGGGGGAAAAAAGGTCATTCCTGATTCCATAGCAGGAATACAGAAACTTAAGGAACTTGATGTCTCTTCCAACCTTTGACGTCCCTGCCAGACTCTATTGGACTGCTGCCTAATCTGAAGGCCCTTAATGTGTCAGGAAACAAGCTAAATGCCCTTCCTGAAAGCATTGCTCGCCACAGGTATTTTATTATAAACTGTTGGCTATTGTACTGGGTGTTCAACCATGGTTCACACAATCTCAACCTTGTACGGAGGCAACACCAACCAACAGATCTGAACCAAATACACATGCAAGTTTACTGCCTGCATGAAATTGAGAAGCCGAAATTACTATTTCAGATACTTTTAGAATCGAAATGATTTAACTTTCAGAGAGATTTATCAAAATATTTGATGCCTCTAAGTTTATGTAGATATCTAGGTTTGAGAGTTATAATATACAGAACTTATTGAAGAAGGTCAATGGTCTCGATAATTAACGTAAGCAGAGAAAACATTTTCCAAACACATTTTTTTTTTTATAAGTGTTGCTAAACCGAAATGGTTCCATTTCACACAACACAGAAGGGGCACAAAACAAAAACAAAAGAAAGCACAATTATATACATCTAGATGGATTGGGAAATGAAAATTTCTTTCCCCAACTATTGATTTTAGTACATGTAATTTCTTTTTTTCTCTTTGTTGACTTTGGTTTGTTTCTAAATATTTTTGTAACTGTTACATTTCTAGTTCATTGGTGGAATTAGATGCAAGCTTTAACAACTTGGTGTGTCTCCCGAAAAACATTGGGTACGGACTACTGAATCTGGAGAGGCTCTTAAATTCAGCCGAACAAAATAGTCAATTTGTGAAATGAGTTCTCTGAGGTAGCTGGATGTTCATTTCGACGAGCTTTATGGACTGCCAAATGCAGTAGGGAGATTGACAAAACTTCAGATGCTGAACCTGTGCAGTAATTTCAGTGACTACTGAGCACCATGAAACTCTTGGTGATCTCCTAAATCTCAAGGAACTCGATCTCAGCAACAACCAAATCTGAGCTCTTCCTGACACATGTTTCGGGCTTGAAAATATAACCAAACTGAACTTGGACCAGAATCCACTCGAAATGGAGATTGTGAATAAAGGGGTTGAGGCTGTCAAGGAGTTTATGGCAAAGAGGTGGGCTGACATCATAGATGAGGCACAAAAGAAGAGCTTGCCTGAAGCATACAAGCAGCAGCAAGCTCAGAATGGATGGCTGGTTTTGGGAACTTCTTTGTTTCTGGAGTTTCTCAGAATGTGGGAGGGTATATTGGCGGAGGAAAAACTTCTGCAGATTCATATTTGGATCAGCAATTATGATTTTATTACAACTTAATCATTGCAGATTTGTTTGCTAAAATTCTCGCATGTAAAGTTAATGGGATAGCTTTTGGTCCATGTAAGGTAAGATTCTGCTTGCATATATACTTCTTCAATTAACCTAGTATTGTTTGAATTCTGATGCACTGCTGGTTGATAGTACTTCGAGCGAGACAAACAAGACATGTCATACAGTTGCTTGGCTCGTGAACAGGGATAATGTGCAATACAATCTTTAACACAAAGCTCGAAGCCTCCATTACAAAACCGAAATCTCGGTGAACGGCCATTTGACTTAAAGAATTTTGTCAGGGGAGTAATGTTTCACATCCACTGTTATTTATCATGCACTATAGTGTTGTCTTTTATGGGCATCCTTTGTTATTTTATATTAATATATATATATATATATTTTTTTTTATTCCATTCAAATAAGAAGCAATAATCTGAATTATAACTCCTACCGGCAGGTCAAAGGTAATGTGAGTTAGCTTATGACTCGAGCACAGACTTGTCACGCGGTCAGTTTATGAATTAAATAATATAAATCAAGAGTCAATAAGGAGTGATCTTAATCAGCGCCTCGTTTCACTTGTATTGTAGCTCCTAATTTAGTTTCCATGGATTCAGCATCCTTCCCGTTGATCTGCAGCACCACTACTCTTTCCGTTCCTTCTAATTTCATTCTCCCCGAGGACAAGAGACCGCACCTTTCAGAAGTCTCCACTTTTGTCTCAATTCCCATCATCGACTTGAATGAAAATGCAGGCAATGAAAATGACGAAGTTCCGTCGCCAGTAGTTCGGAAAATATCGGAAGCTTGCGAAGAATATGGGTTCTTTCAGATCATTAACCATGGAATCCCTGAAGAATTATGCAATAGAATGCTGGGTGCGATCACCGACTTCTTTGAATTGCCTCCAGAAGAAAGAAATCAATTTTTTACCACAGATTTTACCAAGCAAGTTAGGCTTGTCAACTACTACCTGAAGACTGAAGGTCAAGAGAAGGTCCCCATGTGGAGTGAATCCTTTTCTCACCCTTGGAACCCTACAGAAGATATGAGCAATCTTTTACCAGAAAATCCACCTCAGTATAGGTACTTACATGTTCATTATCTTCAGCAGCTATTTGTCAAATTTACTCTTCTAGATTTTGTCAGACGTTTTAGTCTTTTTTTTTTTTTTTTTAAATCAATGGAATGCTATATGTAGGGAGGTTTTTGCTGCTTATTCAAAGGAGATTGGTGAGCTAATGAATCGGCTTCTGAGCTTAATATCCCAGGGGCTTGGACTAGAAAAGGATGTTTTGCAAACAAGACTTGGAGAGAAGCCCCGTCTCATAGCACAGGCAAACCACTATCCTCCATGTCCTGAACCTGAACTCACACTGGGACTGGCTGTTCACACCGATTTGAATGCAATCACAGTTCTTAGGCAATCTCAAGGAGTTACCGGCCTCCAAGTCATTAAAGATGGGAAATGGGTGGCTGTTGATCCTCTCCCTAATGCTTTTGTCGTCAACCTGGGCGATCAAATTCAGGTAATAAAAGAGAGATCCTTTGAAATTTCACTGATGTTATTTATTTATTTCTTAAAAACTAATTTAATTCCCCTTCAATCCACTTCAATGCAATTGGTTGACCCAACTTTCACCTCATTTACCAATCACAGATTGATTCTCAAAGTTTTTGATTTCATATATAAACCAGACCATATTCTCAAGTTTTCATCTATTTTGTGCTCGTACATGTCGTGTAATCCTATGTGCATGTAGGTTCTAAGCAATGGAAGGTATAAGAGTGTGCATCACAGAGCTGTAACCAACAAAGATCGAAGAAGAGTGACATTGGCTATGTTTTATGGACCGAACCGAGATACTGTGATTGGTCCTATTGAGAAGTTGGTTGATGATGAACGCCCTCTTTTGTACAGAAGCTATCGATATGCAGAGTTTCTGGAAGAATTCAACAGACAAGTAGGAGAAAGGCGAATGGTGACCAAAGTTTTTGAGCTGCCAAAGTGAATGAAAATTGCCCCATTTCATTATATATCATTACATCTTGTCTTGGACCTCTATCATGCCATCTCTATGGTGTTTGTAGTTATTTTGCTTCGTTTTATATTTTCAATTGGACTTTGTATAAGACATTCATTCATGCCATCCAGATTTGTTTTCTCTGAAATATGTGATGCAACAATAATTTCGAGGACTCGAACGGCAGGCCTCTATTTTTATGTTAAATGGGCCCTGCCCGGCCTAGTTCGGACCAGCCTAGTGACCAGTACAACCAGTCGTGTGTATGGAAGTTAGGATCAGCTGGCCGCAATGGGCAGCGGGCAAACTGCTACAGTAAACCGGCGGCGCCGTGCAGACATGGATCAGTTGCCCATGTTGACCTGCACTTTTAAATATTGGTAAACAATAAAATTAGACTTTCGAACTTCTTCTTCGATGGACGCAAAATTTTACAAGATCTCTTCCAGCTTAATACATAATTGTGATATTTTTTTAATTTTAAAAAATATTATAAATTTGACAATTTTTATTTTTTTTTAATTTAAGAAAGTATTAAATAAAAAATTTTATTATATTAATATAATTAATATAATAAAATTATTTAATTAATAAAATAATAAAAAATTATTTATTAATAATAAATAAAAATTTTAAATAAATTTTATTATTCAATTAATATTATGAGATAAATTTATAAATTAATTTAAGATTTTTTTAAAAAATTAATATTTTAAAATTATTTTATTATTTTTTTATTATTAAAAATATTATTTATTAATTTTTAAAAAATACATATTTACATATAATTTTATTAAATTTTAAAAAAGATAATCTCTTCTAAACAAACAACGGACGCAACAAGAATTTTGAGGGCTTGCACGGCAGGCCTCTTTTATATATATATATATATATATATATATATATATATAT
>CP135585.1:6496087-6510756 GCA_032401905.1 Swietenia macrophylla | reverse complement strand
GTTGTATTATATTGAATTCTTACTACTGCTACTCGATTCATGATTGGTTTGAGAATTTTGACTAGTTATTTTGATGATGAATACATAAATTTGGTGGTGATGGATGCATACAGGACTCTCCAGATGGAACACATTGACCTCTTATCTCATTCACTGGCCCATCAGTGCTAAGCCAAGGGAGAAATACGCATGGCCTATAGCCGAAGAAGATCTTCTACCTATGGACTTCAAGGGCGTGTGGGAAGCCATGGAAGAATGCCAGAGGCTTGGCCTCACTAAATCCATTGCTGTCAGCAACTTCTCTTCCAAGAAGATTGAGACCATACTTGCCTTTGCTACCATCCCTCCTTCCGTCAATCAAGTGAGCTTATTACTTTGTTATTATCTTTATTTTGTGTTCATTCTCCAGATAGATAATAATGATGCTTAGGAGCTGAATGATTTGTAATTAGGTGGAGATGAACCCTGCCTGGCAACAGAGAAAGCTCTTAGAGTTTTGCAAGTCCAAAAGTATTATTGTAACTGCATTCTCTCCTTTGGGAGCTACAGGTTCCAGTTGGGGCACTAATCAAGTTATGAACAATGAAGCATTGAAGCAGATTGCAATGGCTCATTGCAAGACTGTTGCCCGGGTACTCTATATTACCGGTATTTGCATGACATGGTGGGAGTGTTTTTTGTTTTTGGTACTTACGAACCAAATTGAGGCGGAATTGTTACTTTGTCGAGCGAAATTTACAGCTCTTTTATCATCAATTAGTTATTGGGTCGGTTTCATGATGGACTACACATTTACTACTATGTCATGGTGACTTGGCAGGTTTGTCTTAGATGGATAATTGAGCAAGGGGCCACAGTTGCTGTTAAGAGCTTCAACAAGGATAGACTGAAGCAGAACCTGGAAATTTTTGACTGGGAGCTAACTGATGAAGATTATGACAAGCTTAATCAAATCCCACAGCAAAGAATGATGCCAAAAGACGAGTTAATTACCCCTAGTGGACCATTCAAGACACTTGAAGAGCTATGGGACGAGTAACTCCTCCCTCTTGGCTCTTATTATGTCTGAGGTATCAATCAAAGTGGTGTAACATTTCATGGGACTGCTTTGAATTACAGTTATTGTTCTGTTGTTATGTCTAATAAACCAATGCTACTATCAATTGTATTATGTAAATGGTGTCTTTACTATAAAGAAGCTATTCTTTATAGTAATCGAACAAGATGTTCATGCAATCCAATTAATTGTTTGAAACGAAGTAGTAACTGTAAGAGCAAATTAATTACATCTCTGTACATCAGACTGGTTTAGTCACGTGGTAAGATAGTATTGGTCGAATGAAATTACAAAATTAATACAATTAAATAATTGTATTAATTTTGTATTTTCGTTCGATTAGTATCGTAAATAATGAAAACTGGAGCAGATTGCTAAGGCAAAGGGCAAGACTGTTGCCCAGGTACTACCATATACATATTCCTGTATATTATAGGTATTTGCATAGTGGGAGTGTTTGTCTTTAGTATTTACGAGCCAAAACTGAGGCGGAATTGATAATCTGTCTAGCAAAATCTGCAACTTCTTATCATCGATTAGTTATTGAATTGGATTGGAATGATGATGGCATAAGAATTTAATAGCATCCTGGTAACTTGGCAGGTCTTTGCTGCCTATGCAAAGGAGATTGGTGAGCTAATGAATCGGCTTCTGAGCTTAATATCCCAGGGGCTTGGACTAGAAAAGGATGATTTGCAAACAAGACTTGGAGACAAGCCAACTATCAAAGCACAGGCAAACTAGTATGCACCATGTCCTGAACCTGAGCTCACCCTGTGACTGGCTGTTCACACCGATTTGAATGCACTCACATTTCTGAAGGCAATCTCAAGGAGTTACCGGCCTCCAAGTCATTGAAGATGGGAAGTGGGTCGCTGTTGATCCTGTGCCTAATTCTTTTGTCATCAATCTGGGCGATCAAATTCAGGCAATTGAAGAGACATCCTTTGAAATTTCACTGATATTATTTATTTATTCATTTCTAGAAAACTAATTTAATAACCCTTCAATCCACTACAATACATTTTGGGTGACTCAATTTTCACCTCATTTACCAATCATGGCTCTGTGTTTTGTCAAATATTTGATGCAAGAATAACTTTGAGGGCTTTGCACGGCAGGCGTCTATCCTTGACAGAGAAATTATCAGATTTAGTTTGAATTAAATACATCAATTATATGATAAATAAATCCAAGTTGAAGGAACAATGACGGTTTATTGACCGGAGAATGGACGATGAACCGACAAAAAGAACACAAATTTTGACCAACACTAAAAAAATATTCGAAAACAAAAAAATTAGACCTTCAACCTTTTTCTTTGAAGCGGTGGCAAAATTGTACTAGATTTATTCAGGTCTTGACCCATAAATGGGGCACTTTTCTCTTCAATTTACGTCAACACATATGCCAATGCCTTCAATGGAGTCACGTAAGCGCTTACCGCATTAACTTGCCATGCCGTAGTAGTTTTTAAGAGTTGCTAAGCTATTTAAACGGGCTAACCGGGGGTCTGGGAACAAACGATCAGTTTCAGAATCAAGGCAAAGTTGAAGGATCACTAATCAGAGAACAGGATGGCTAGCTCTCAACAGATTCCGGTTTTCACCGTCCCAGAAGTAAAGCTGAGCTCCTCCTCAGGTCATCGGAAGATTCCGGTGATCGGCCTTGGCACCGCGAGTAATAATATAGATGAAAATGCCATGAAATTCGCTGTCCTGGAAGCAATCAAGCTGGGTTACCGACACTTCGACACAGCTTCACTGTACGGGACAGAGAAGGCTCTGGGAGAAGCCATAGCTGAAGCACTTAGACTTGGCCTTGTTAGTTCTCGTGAAGAACTCTTCGTTACTACTAAGCTCTGGTGCACTGACGCTCATCCCGATCTTGTTGTCCCAGCTCTAAAGAAGTCCCTTAGGTAACTTATTCACGAAATGATGTATCTGAGCCTCAAATTGTTATCTCGCATTCAAAACTTTCCCAAAATCTTTTCGAGCCTCTATGGTGATGATGAAATGTAAGCTTTATTCTTTTTATTACACTAGCTGTAATCAAGCTGAACATGATGGTGATGATGAATGTATGCAGGACTCTTCAGATGGAATACATTGACCTCTATCTCATTCACTGGCCCATCAGTGCTAAGCCAAGTGAGAAATGTGTATACCCTGTACCCAAAGAAGATCTTCTACCTATGGACTTCAAGGGTGTGTGGGAAGCCATGGAAGAATGCCAGAGGCTTGGCCTCACTAAATCCATTGGTGTCAGCAACTTCTCTTGCAAGAAGATTGAGACCATACTTGCCTTTGCTACCATCCCTCCTTCTGTCAATCAAGTGAGGCTGTCACTCCATTTATTGTTTTTATTTTATTTGTATTTTTCAGACAGATTTTGATGATGATTTGTTATTAGGTGGAGATGAACCCTGTCTGGCAACAGAAAAAGCTCATAGAATTTTGCAAGTCCAAAAGTATTATTGTAACAGCATACTCTCCTTTGGGAGCTATGGGTTCCTGGTGGGGCCATGATCAAGTTATGAATAATGAAGCACTGAAGCAGATTGCAAAGGCCCACGGCAAGACTGTTGCCCAGGTACATTATGCATATTATTGATATTTGTTTTGTGGGAGTGTTCGTCTTTAGTATTTACGTATCAAAAATGAGGCAGAATTGATATTTTGTGAAGCAAAATCTGCAACTCTTTATCATCAATTAGTCGTTGGATTGGAATGGTTTGTTGATGGAATAAAAACTTACTAATATATCTTGGAAACTTGGCAGGTTTGTCTTAGATGGATAATTGAGCAAGGGGCCACAGTTGCTGTTAAGAGCTTCAACAAGGATAGACTGAAGCAGAACCTGGAGATATTTGACTGGCAGCTAACTGATGAAGATTATGACAAGATTAATCAAATCCCACAGCAGAGAATGGTACTAAATGTTGCGTTAATTACCCCTGATGGACCATTCAAGACAGTCGAAGAGTTATGGGATGAGTAGTTCAGAATTTTCATATGCAATCAGCATTTTGTTTCTGTTGCAGTCTTGCATTTACCTCATTGTTTGTTTGATGCATCTAAGAAGGTGTAGATTGCAAGGGATTTGCTCGGTTTAGCTTCACTTGTAACCACCAAAAATTTTAAATAAGTACTGAAACTGTGGATTCTATTATTGCTGAGTGTTTCGAATGGTGAACAATGGAACATCCTGGGGCGTGATGGTAAGGGAAGGTGTTGAGTTTCAGATAGTATTATCGAATTTAAGAGCATGAATTTTGAATGGGGAATTTAATTATAAAGAAATCTCCAATCTAAACAGATGATATGAATTTGAACCTTGCCAGTTCGTTGACCCAACACGGAGTGCTGGAACACCATCTGTTACTATGAATTCTCAAAGCATTAAGTAGAGATTGGATTTCCTACGCCTAAAGAGGATCTTTTCCCAATGAACTACAACTGTGTGTGGGAATCCCTGGAAGAATGCCAAAGGTTTGGCCTCACAAAGCCACTGGTGTTAACAACTTCTCCCGCAAGAAGCTTGAAAACGTAATATTACCTTAGCAACCATCCCTCCTTCCGGTAGCCAAGTTTGTCACCGCATTATTATTATTTTCTTTTTCGGTCCATACTTTTTCGTTCCTATTTTGGACATATCATCCTAATAGAGGGCATACCGGCATAGGAGTTGAACCCTGTTTGGCAACAGAAGAAGCTTAGAGATTTCAGCAATGCCAATGGTGTTGTTCTGACTGCTTATTCTCCTTTGGGGCAAAAAGGATCGTCGGAGCACAAATCAAGCAATGGAAATTGAGGTTGATTATGAAAAGACCGATGAAATTCAACAGCATAGATTGATGCCCAAACAGCTACTCGTTTCTGCTGATGGACCTTTCAATTCCCTTAAAGGGCTATGGAATCGGGAACTTCAATTTTCTACCTTTCAAATTTCTAATGTCACTCGCAAGTGGTTATACCAGAATCAATATAAACCAATGCTCTGTTTTGTCCCTGTAAATTCCTGAACCAGCCCTTGAGATATTGGACTTGTTCTCTTTTCCAGTTGACCCAGTAGGGTAATGTCTTATGCAATCCTCAATGTTGGGCCCGTCCGTCTGAAGGAAAGCCATGCCCAATGAGGCAAATAACATTTTGGTACTTTCAATTTTTGAAGCAAAAGGAACCCATATCCTTGTTTCTAAATGACCAATGAAGATCACAAATGGCAATTGTGTTTGGTGAGATTTTGGCCTAAACCTATTGGCCACGGTAACCATAAAATCTGACTCCCGTTTCGCCAGGAATATTATGACATATCATAAAAATTCAAGCCAGTGTATAAGCCTCAATAAACGAGCAGAGCCCATCGCGTCAATCAAGCTGCGAGAAGACGTCGTCCGATAATTTTGTTCCGATTCCTGACCTTGTTACGTGTCAATTAGTGGGTGGTTCTTGTTGGATAGAAAATTTCTCGATCGTGTCACCTTTCTTTTGCTGCAGAATTGCAGTTCATTTTCCCAAGAGCAAATCCTGGTCTTCTTCGAAAATTCGCAACCGTTTCTTCTGGGCACCGGAGGTGGCGGTGTATCAGCCGTCTTGGCGGCTAATGTATCATCGCTTGTCTCCGGGTTAACATTCTAATTTTTGGATTTTTTTATTTAATAGTTGAAATTTTTATATTATATATATATATATAAATATATATAAATTAAATTAATTTATTATTTATATATTTAAAATTTTATGTTAAAAATATAAAGTAATAAAAATTAATAATTAATGATTATTAATTAACCGAATTAGAATATGATTTATTAATGATTATTTAGAAGCCGTAGCCACACTCACTAATTATCAAATAAGTGTGCAAGTGATGATATAAATTAAGTGTTGATATAAGTGTAATTTTCTCAAACTTGAGTCTAACTAAGTGGTCTGAACTAAATAATGGACCGCGTATAAGGTGACATTTAATTACCATTTTTGAGGGTCAATTAATGAGGTTATTAATTAAAAATTAGTTTGAATTTGTATAAAAAAATTTTATTCATTATAATTAATATAATAAAATTATTTAATTAATTAAATAAAAAATTTTATTCATTATAATAAATAAAAATTTAATTATATTAATGTGATAAAATCGTTCTACTTAATTTTTTTTTATATAATAAAAATTAATAATTTTAAGTTATAATCGTAATTAATTAATTATGTGTATTAATTATCACGTTGTGTAACTTAAATAAGATAACTCAATGAAATTTTATCTTGAAAAGAGATAAAAAAATATTTAGTAAATAAATAAATAATAAATTTATTCTTAATTATATAAAAATATTTTAATTAAATTAATTTTATCATATTAATTATGATAATATAGCGTCGTTTTACCGTTTAAAATTTTACTCCGTACAGGTATTGCATACAATAAGAAAATTAATTGTAATAACTAACTAGTGGGCACGTCTGCAAACAATGAGAAAATTTAATGAAAGAGAATATACGATAAGAGCGACGCTAAGCAATGGGTAACGTGGCCTCTAAACACAGCAAAGCCATAGAATGTCTTCCATGGTGGAAAAAGATCACGGGAAGAACAACAAACTCAACCACTGCAGAGCCGGCAATACTAAGAGCACGAGCAGCCTAGATGGTCCTAGATACTGTGCAAATGCAGAAGGCTCTTTAATGCAAGAGACGAATTTGATTAAGGGCTGTGATTACTCATAGGTAACATTCACAGACACGTAACACAATTGGTCGCGGATTGTTGGAGGCAATATCCTGACAATCCAAAGTACATGAAAGCAATGTCGCATAGGTTTTGAGCGTGCGAACCCTACAGAAGAAGTAATTAAGAAATAAATTTTAAAAAGAGAGTTATTATTAATATAATAAAATTATTTATATTATTTAATAAATAAATAAAAAATTAATAAATATATTTTTTATTTTATTAATTAAATAATTTTATTATACTTTGTCGTAGAGTACTGAGAACCAAGCCACGTGCTTCGTATTACTTGGCTTCCTTGGTTCCGTCGTCCATGGGCATCGACATACACGTACGTTAATGACTACGTATGACTTACAACAACATAACCCCACATTTTGCCAAGTGTGCACTAATTACTTCATCGGAGACAGAGTGTTTGTAGTTTACAATTAAATAAAACAGCACGGAGAGTCGACAGGAGAGGACTGAGTGGTAGTACTACAGGTGTCGGGTGATGATGAATGATGGGCCATGGGTTTGGCATACGTGAAAATGCAAATGCGATTTTAGGGTATGTTTATTTTTAAAAATAAAAAATAAATTTTTATTTATTTATTTATTTACACCATTAAATTATTCATAAAAAAATTTTAATTATTTATTTAGGCAAAAATATCATATAAATTTTTATAATAAAATAAATAATAATAATAATAATTAATCTATAAATAAAATAAAATAATATTATCTTAATATTTTTTAAAATAATTAATTAATTAAAAATATTTATAAATTAAAATAAAATAAAAAATTATACTAAAATAGATAAATAAAAATAAAAATATTAAAAAATTCTCTTTTTTCGTTATTCTTTTAAATAAATAAAAAAAATTTTTTAATTTTTTTTCTTTTTTTCATAAATTAACTAAAACAAATATGCCATTGCGGTTTACTATCTAGTATTGCAGTATTATTAAAGGTCGGGATGATCACGTTCTTTCCTTCTTGTCGATGAATTATATTTGACAGAATAGCAGAGAAAAAGCTGGTTTACAAAAATGTGCAGGCCAGCCAGGCTTTGTTAGCCGAGGTTTTTCAGCAGCAGAAAATGTACGTTAGCGAGCATAGATCAGCGATGCAGAGTAGACTTGTAGATCACACAGAATTATAAGTTCAGGGGACAAATTGGTCAGAATCTGTCTGAGACATCTCTGAGTTAGAAGTACCACCTATATCTTTGCGGCCAAGTAAAGTTTCGTTGCCCTTAATTAAAACTTCCTCTTTCTCTCTCAATCTATCACTGTCCACGCCAATTTCAACTGTCACACGTAATGAATATTGCAGTAATTTAGTAATAAATACGATAACAAATTAGCAATAAATTGGTGCACTCGATATGCAACTGTTCATCCCCCTGTATATCTCTGCATAGGAGAGTATAATTTATGGCAACTAGTTACCTACTTCCAGATATTAGTTCACAAACATTGTTATTAATATATACACCTATTATGTATAATGCAGCTGGGAGCTACGAAGCCTGGTTCATAATCAATTGCAGAGAATACTGGTGCACCAAATGGCTGGAGATGACTGATATGCGATGGTGCACGTAATGGTTGAGGTAATAGTCCAAGTCAAATTAAAAGATAATCAAGAGAGTTGGCTGATAACCTAATAACATGGACCTGTTTATAGAGTAATACAGATGAATTCAACGATCCTGATCACAACACACAACTCCTGGGCCAACACATATACGCATGGCTTCTGTGCGGAAAATATGATCAAATATCAATTAAGCTTTTGTTGCTTCTGTAATTGTATACCTTAATTTTCTTTATCAGTGAGACTTTAATTAATGAACTTTTACTTCATGGATTGGTCCTGAGACTCGATTTCTGTTAATTCACCAACTGACCTAAACTTAGTTACTATCCCATTGAATGGTCGCATGGCTAGGGTAATTATGTTGGTGTAATTAATCTCCAAGTTTCAAATGCCCTGTATATGTAAATATTAGAAAGACAAATAAATAAAATTTCAAGAGTACTTTACGTGTGGTGGATTCTCTAATTAGAACTGGATAGTGGTGGAAAGGAAAATTTTCAGGGAACTTAATCTGCCACTTGTTGTAGTTTCATTTTCACTTAAAGGTTTCGGCAAACATCCCAGAATCATGCATCTTTTTTAACGTAGGTTTTTCAGTTCCTTGTATTGTCAGATAAATAAATACCTTGAAATGTTAAACTGGGAGCAATTTGAAAGAAACATACAACCCTTTGGGTCTATCCATCACTTCTGGCTCACTTTTCGATCGCTTTACACCTTCAGTTTTTCACATTCCATGCGTGCTCTTTCTCTTCACGCACACAAACACACGGAGGCAGACAGAGACTTCATTGACACCAAACATCAGTCTTACTCTTTTTGACATTCTGAAAAGTTATAGACATTAGGTATTTCATTTCCGTTTAAATTAATTGTGAGAAGAAAGAAGCGTGTAAAGAAGAAACACCCTTTTTACATTTTTCCAATTCGGCGCAGATGCATGAGGAGAATTTGATTTCTGAATTCTACGAGAGAGAGAGAGAGAGTTTGTGTGAGCGTGTGAAAAGAACATTTGTGTTTTCACTTGGCAATTTGGTTAGGGTTACAAAAAAAAACTAGATAATACACTGGAACAAAAGAGTAATTAAATCACTTGCTTTGCATCTGGTAGATACAAATTGACCACATACACCTTACTTGTAATTTACCCAAAAATTGTAGAAATTTATTATAATTTTTATAATTTCAATAGATTAATTGTCATTGATAAGAAAGCAAGCTGTTAAAATTATTATTTATCACGTGTTATCTATATTGTAAATAAAATTTTAAACAATATTATCTATCAGAAACAATAGTATATTATTAATATTCATTAATTTACAAACATGTAGTAACGTGCATTGTAGATTTTTGCCACGATAGCATACCACAACTTAGGAATATGCATGGCCTATATTTCATATAAAATTGCCTTTTTACCATTGTTTGCTTTTACATGCTTAATATAGTTTTCAAAATTTCAGTGGATTCAGCACTTCCTTGATTTCATTTCTTATCTAACAATCCATTGAAAGAAATAGATTTTACATTTATCTCTTCTTTGAAAGGCTTTTTAACAACCCAAAGAGAAAAAAATTTCTTTCATATCTGTGCAAAATTAATAATTTAGGAGGTTTATTAAACAGTGCTGGGAAGATAAAGATAGTTGTAGGTTGAAAATTAGATTTTCTCATCATCCAAACATAACTCCAATTGCCAATTCCAGAATTTGGTAAAACACTTTTACCCAAAATTAAGAGTCAATAACCATTCAAAACAAATCAAATAAAAAAAAAAAAAAGTAGCAGTTAGCATAAAATTCATTCATAGATCAAACATCAGTAGATAGTCATTAAAGCTTACAATCAAAGAGAAACTCAAACATAAACTAAATCTAACCCTAACCCTAACCACCGAAACCTAAAGAGTCCAGCTCTACCTCCTTAATGCATAGACGACACCAATGCCTCTTTGCACCACTCTTACATACTTCTTGACATTCTTCTCCTTCTCAATTTGTTTTTTTTTTTCAAAATTTCTTTGTTTGTTGTGTTAATAACGGAGTTGTATGGAGTTTATGCAAGAAAGGAGGTGGAGTGGTGACCATTCGATTGGGAGGGATTCGCATGAAGCATATTGCATGGAATGATTGGAATTGGATTGGATGTTTTAAATGTGACTAGTTGAAATGATAAAGAGTTTGATCGAGTGGCTTTAGATTTTGAAAAATAGGCAGGTGTTTTTGGTCGAAAAAGAGTGTTTTGGTGGGAAAGGGTCTAATTAATTGTTTCCCTCAAATTATTAAAATAGCATCCATCACATATCAAACAACGTGATCACTTAGCTAAAATATTATCTTATTTTACCCACATATAAATGCAATTAATAAATGTCAAATTATTTACTACGTACAAGTATAAGTGATAAATAAAAAATTATTTACTACTTACAAAAAATGTAGGTTGTCAATAATCAAAGATATTAACCACATGTTAGTGCATATTGCAAATCATAAATTTTAACCACTTGAAAAAAAAAATGTAGGTTGTCAATAATAAAAGATATTAATTACATGCAAGTGCATATTGCAAACCATAAATTTTAACCACTTGCAAAAAATGCAAGTTGTCGATAATAAAAGATACTAACAACATGTTAGTGTATGTTATAAATCATAAATTTTAACAACTTGCATGAAATTGCAAGTGATTGTTAACAAAACTTTTAATAACTTACAATTGTGAGTAATAATTATATCAATTTTAAATTTATTAACAACTTGCATAGGTTGTTAGTTATGAATATTAATTTTAATTGCTTACATGTAAGGTAAGTGGTCATAAGTGAGTAGTTAATAATTTAATTTGTTGTCATGAGACAAGACCGACATCAATTTTAATCTTGGTCTTGTCCAAAGATATGTCTAACTCTCTATTTCTTAACCTAAAACACTATTAAAGACAAAAAAAAATAAAAGGAAGCACAAACTTAATATCAAGATCGATTTTTTTTTTTTTCTGATGCATGGTTAATTATGGGCTCTAATAGGGAGAGCTTATTATGGTTGTGACCGGGTACTATCACTAAATGCCAGAATTAAACGTTGAGCATATATAATGGACTTAAACGTACAGAGATGAGAAGCCACGCGTTGAGTAGATAACACTTATGGAGTTCTGATCAGATGAACAACCAAAAAGAAGAGGATTTAGCGATGCTATATGTTAAGCTTGTCTAATTATGGTTAGATAGGCTAGGGTTTTGTTTTCTAGACTTGTAGGCCTGGACATTTTGGATCTCAAAGAGGTAGTAAGAAAGCAAGACGATGTGTATCAGGGCTGAAAGAGATAAAGATAGAAATAGAGAAGTTCATTGCCTTTGGTTAGGGTTAGGGTTGGAAGTTAGTATGTCAGAGTGTTAACTCTGGGTTCAGTCTCTCGCCCAGTCCCATACACTCTCACATACGTGTGCATGTGAGAGACAAGAAGCATTATCATTGTGCTGATTGAAATTCCATTTGATTCATTTGCCTTTGGTTAATTCATTTTTTGAATGAAATGGAATTACAAAAATTAAAATTTAAACACAAATTTACTCTGAATTTTGTAAAATTAGGGTGTTAAGCAGACGTGATCAAATTTGATATTCTATACTATCTTCAATTAGAAGAATGTACATGTATTTGTATTTCAGAGTATAAATTGCAAGTATAAGTTCTTTAGACAAAGATTTGATGGAGGAAATATTCGTTAAAAATGAGTAGTGGTGGCTTGGGGACATATAGTATAAGTGTGATTGGTTTGAGTTTTCAAAATTTAACCTAAAATTAAGATCCAAGTTAAAATTAATTAAGCATTCTTTTTTCTATTTTTTGGCTCAATATTAGATTTAATAGGGATTACACTTTAAAAGTTTGTCTTGAATTTTTGGACTACCCATAATATAAACAGTATATAAGTTCATAAATATCCCTTTCCTTACAAAACCGAGTTTTAGTTGGTATCATAACTAGCACCATATTCAATATTGAGTATGGTTATGGTTAGATACACACTATGTTAAATATGGGGCAAGACATTGTTTTTGAATTCATAGTCGAGTATCAAACTTAAAGGATACACTGTTTTTGAATTTATGTTGGAGTTTACATTAGTTATAGATATCAATATATTGAACCATGGAGTTCTTAATTAATTAGATGTAAAATATTTACCGGTGCCTTCATTATAATTTGTTTAGAAAACATCATCCCGACCAATGCTTAAAGAAGGAATACTTGAGAATTAATGGGTATTGATGGCAATTAAAACTCATATAAATACAGCTGCAATAAGGACCAACAAAACAATAATGATGGGTTTTCTCTCTCTCTCTCTCTCTCTCTCTGTGTCTCTCTCTCCCATTTCTGGCTAGGGTTAGGAGTAAGGGAAGGAGAATAGGCCTATCTCAAGCGTACATGCTAATGGACGAACAGAGTTATTGATTGTTGTTGTTGGTTATTGCATTTGCAGTTCGCAAATAATTTTTGTAAGAGAAAGGGCTGGAAACTCGCCAACATCCATATTAGAAGCACTGTTGTGCTTTGGTGGAAGGCTGGTTAATACAGTGGGAACCGTTAAAAGGAGGTATTATTACTGTTGCTTTGCTCATCACAATTACCATGTACTGTCGTACCACCTGTTCTGCCTTTTCTTTACTGTACAACTACGTTATTTATTTATGTATAACAGCTAAACTTGTCACCTATATGCTTCTCACCAAACAACATACTTTATTCATTTATGTGAAAACGTTCTTATTATTTGTTTTCTTTTTTTTTATTTTAAAAAGACTTGATAGTATATTTAATATTTATTTAGAAATCTTTTAAGTAACATGTTTTTTTTTAATAAATTATGCAAGATAAGTAACCAAATTTGTATAATGCTGTAAAGCAAATTGTGAGTTCTGAGAGATTTGATGTGATGTGATAGGCAATAGAAACTGCAAATCCTCGTTAACATTTTTCATTCCCATGGCATACATGGCGAAGGCGTTGTAGTTGTGGGTACATATTATTAATTAATAATACAGGTTGACAATAATAAAGCCTCTGGGGTTGGTTCCCCTTCCCCGATCGTGTATCTCTCAGGCTCAACTCAGCTCACTGTTGCAAAAAAGCTGACCACCACTATTATTGAATCTACATATTTCTACTGACAGAATTTCTGTTTTGTCGTTAAAATCTTCATGTAGCTAATTATATAGCCTCTTCTTCTCTTTTTTCATTTTTTGGGTTAAAATCACACCCCCACAGTCATTTACTCTCTTCTCTCTCTCATTCTTGCGTGTATGTATTGGGTTTTTACTGTGACAGAAACTCCTAGTTTAATAACTTGTTACCTCAAAGGGACTCAATTCACTGGAGGAGAAGATTGTGAGTGTCACTTACTCATCAGATATCAGATATCAGATATTACCAAGAGATCATATGGTCGTCATGCAATCTTCTGAAATGGTTGTCCTTTTAATATCAAAGCATGCATGCAATCATGCATGCAAATATATGAATATGAACCTATGCGGTAATAATTTGAGCTACCAACCAGATGGATTGATTGATAAAGAAAATTAATTGCTCTTGGACAAATTTTTAATGATATTTAAAGGTTTTTATACATAACTATACAAATTAAAGATTCAGCTCTATAAAAGCATCTGTAATTCTAGGTCGATGGTTTTCAGTGAAATAACTGTTGTAGCCTAAAGACAACTCATATTATTTATTCGGGTTTTATAACCCAAAATGAATTATTAATAACTTGATAATATAATACCTGAACCATTTAGGAGTAATCAGAGATTTCGTGAGTGAAGGGGAGAGAGATGATGGGATGAGATTAGGGTTTGGTAGGCATCTGCGTTGCTTTTCCAGGCTCAAAGAGTACCAAGTCCTTTAGTCTCCGAATACCAACAAAACCTTATACCCTTAAAGCTCCTACTACTAATCCCTACTTCAGACAAGTCCATGTGATCATAATCCTTGGTTTTCAAACCCTAACCCATCACTAATTTTGCGTCACAGATATGTTTTTTTCCCTTCTGAAGTAACCAGCTACAAGATTAGCATTAAGCAAAGTTGGAGGAACAACTTCTGAGCGCCGCCAGTGTAATCATTCGGAATGATAATCGCATCAAGGATCAGAATCAGAGAGAAAAGAGCTAGAGAGGAAAGAGAGAGCTCTCCCTTCAACTTCCCAGAAAATATTTTTAAAAAATATTAATAACAATAAAGGAAACTTTATCTGCTTGCCGGCAAAAT
>CP135585.1:6366036-6495727 GCA_032401905.1 Swietenia macrophylla | reverse complement strand
GGCAGCGGTCCAGTATGAACAGTTGAAAAATCCAGAAACATTTGTGATGGATTAATGTAATTTAATGGTAACCCCACTTCAAAACCTAATAATTTTTCTTATTCAATGCCTACAATGGTTCTGTATCCATAACAGTTTACCATCTTCTGTAGACTTTAGGTCTAGGTTTGGTAAGTCTCTTAACACTAATCGGTGATCCCCCCCTCCTCCGACCCCCTTTTTATATTTATTTTCCGATTCTGAATAGGGTTTTCACAAAGACAGAAGGGTTAGGCAAACACGCAAGCAGAGCATTGCAGAACATGCTCAAACTTAGAGCGTTAAGTTGTATTTAGTTGGTTTACAAAAATACTGGACAGTATAGTATATATTATGTTACTTCTTAAATACCCACAGCACATGTATTTAGGCAACGTAAATTCTAACTGTAGATTAATTGGGGTCTCTTCTTTGGGTCTGGTCTGCAAATGTGCTCGGGGGTGACTTTCGTGCACCATGCACAGTCTTTTCTCCAATGAATGGGGAGTAACCAGGATATTAGTAGGAAGTTTTTAGCATCACTCCCATTGAATCAATCGACTTTCTAGACCAATTGGGCCTGCAAACAGGTAACCAAAATTTTGGATGGATTGGGCTACAGCAGACTCAGGTCTGATTCAAGGGATGTATTTATGCAGTTTGTGTTCTTGAATCATTATGAATCATGATTCTAGATTGCTGTTGAAATCATTTGATTAATTTAAAAATCTTGTCTGTGGGAAACCGTCCATCACGGATATCTTTTTCAGTCAATAATCAAACCGAGAATAATTTATGGGCCCATACCTTGGGAAGGTGGGCCTAGATTAGATGTACAATGCACATTTTTTTTTTGGTTATCCTGCCCAATTGAAGAAGGCCACAGATCATATTTTTTTTTTCACAGATGTCCGTTCAAAGACATGCATCGACAGAAATTAATGAGGAAAATTGACACCCACCAGAATGTGTGGCACGATAACGGGGGACCCTTCGAAAAGATTTTTTAAAAATCACAGGCATCATCGTCTCTCGTCTCATGATTCAAGTGCATGCACAAAAAGTAGAAGCGATTATTAAATCATACAAACTTGTAACGGGTGGATATGTTCTATTTTACGGCGAATAAAATAAAAATTAATTTTATATTTTAAAAAATAAATAATATTATTTAATAAATTATTTTTAAAATTAATGTCGAGCTTTCAATACATAACAATTAATATCAAAATATAATTAATTTTTATTTGTATATAAATCTATAAATACTTGTATTTTAAATTTTAATAAATAATTATAATATAAAATATATGTTTTTTAAAAGATAAAAAATGAATAATATAAATAAGGTGATTGGATAGATAAGAATGTCGTATTTTATATTAAGTAAAATAATAATTGATTTAAATTTTATAAAAATAAATATACAATACAGTTTAATAAATTAATTTTTTAAATCGATGACTAGTGATATACGCACGGCAATATACTGTCCGAGAGAAAGAAAGACGATGGCTTGGCCTCTTTGGAAGGAGGGAAGTAGAGTGGTAGCGGTTAAAGTAGTCATACAAATATATATATATTTATGTATATATATAGGGGTGGGACGGATGTTAATCCCCAACCCCAGGAATTTGTTATTGCAGCAGCAGGAGAAAGGAAAGAGAAAACGGATGGAGAATGATATGAAGGTGGAGATTCCACGCGAAACAGCAACGACATCTCCAACATCTGGGCTAACAAGACAGCCAAGTACTGCAAGGAGCAATTGTCTATGCTCTCCAACAACTCATGCCGGTTCCTTCAGGTGCAGGCTTCACCGTGCCCCTCTCCAGCGAGCTAAAAGCATTGACTCTGCTTCTCTTCGAGACTCAGCATCCAAGACTGATACTTCTACCAATGCAAACACCGTTGAGGCTCAGTGAATTGAAATTTTAGTTCTGTATATAATGTCTGTCTGCATGTTTGCATGTATGTGTCATTGTGCTTTGTTAAATTATTGCCTTGTTGTTGCTGCTTTGCCCTTCCACATATCCTTGTTTATATTGTTTCTTTGTAATATCTAGTTTTAATTTCCACTGTAATTCATTATATGTCTTAATTCCTATCATTTTTACTCTATTTTGTGAACGCTCATAACTCGGATCTCCTGCAAATCCTCAGTGCAGGTGAATGAAAAAAGTTTTGGGATAAGAAAATTATGGGATCAAGGATCAATAGTCAAAAATAGCCAGCAAATTATCTTAGTTCACTTGTAAATGTACGCTGTTATTAGGTTCTGCTGATGAATGCATTAATCTCAGGATCCTGTAAGGTAGCATAAACAATATAAATATCGATTCACAATGTAAGCTAGACATCTTTTCTTGGCTTATTATATCTTCCATGTAATGGATGAAATTCAATTTACTCCCATGGCCTGAACAGAATATCAATTGCAAAAGAAAATGAAGATGGAAAAAGGGAAGATTTTCGTGATAATTAGACTCAACCGCCAGCCCTATAATTCAGCTGCAATAAGCTGGTCCCGGTCGAGACAGCTCCATTGCTTTGATGGCACTCAAAATTGATTAACATGAAGATATCTGAGCTACCACCAAGATTAGACCCCACACCCACCACAATTGACAAACGGTCACTAATGCCCGAGTGCACTGCAGATACTCAATTTGTATTCTGATAGATATTGGATATATCACTCCTACCTGATATTATTGCTTATAGTTGAGGTCACTTGTCATTATATATTCAAGTTCATCTGACAGGAACTTAGTTTAGCAAAACGAAATGCAAAAATTTAAAGAAGATAATGAAGGACAGAAACTGCTCGTACTAGCTTTTCTGCAGCATAAGTGAAGGCAATTACGCACAAACAAAGGAATGAATAGAAGTCCAGGATTTGGAGGAAAAAGCAAGGGGTAAAAGGAACTAAGAGTATCAGAAAACAGCATGGAAGTGTAAATGGAGAGGAATGGCAGAAGAAAATCCTTGCCTGGCAGGTGCTAGAAAACAGTTTTAACTTTATTGTTCTAACTAATGATGACAAGAACAAAATAACCATGCAAGCTATATAACTAACCTATTCGTAATTGAAAGAATCGGCCCGCCCGTATATTTGCCTACTTTCAGAGCATCTGGTAGAATAAATTATGACATATATTTCAGAGCGCATGGTATGAATTGCATCGAAATTCAACCACATATATAATAATGCCTTAGGCACACATACAAAATTCAACCAGGTAAATAATTTCGAAGAGTCAAAAGGGAAAATGATATTCAAAGACGTGGAGAAGAAATTTCACAAGGGTCGTTAGCCCTAAAATCTGATCTGCCTGCCAAATTATCAAATAATATATAGAACAAATAGATGAAGTTAGTCCTAACTGTGTAAACACACGCTACTGCCTTGTTTAGAAGTGTCTAGCTACGATACATTTAGGTACCGTACATCTAAAAAAAAAGTTGTTTGTAATTTGTAATATTTCTTTTTAAAATAAAGAATAAAATCTTGAAACAAAATTAAAATTTTAATATTTCAATTTTTGTTCTTTATTTAGAGTATTTATAAGAATTGTTTTAAGTTTTAAAGCACAAAAAAATTTTGATGCATTGATGCATACATATATATATATATAACATAACTAATCTCAATTTAAAAATGTCATTCTGAGTAAAATTGCTTTATGTGGCAGATCAACATTCCCACTTGATATTTACTTATTTCAATATGTTTGGCTGGAAACTGGAAATTTTATTACAATTTCCTTAATAAATGGAAAGACTGGCCAGATTTCATTTGGGTAATTCTGCAAAAGAAAGGGTTTTGCAGAGCATTCCAGGCATATCATTTGCCAGAGAATTTTCCAGACCCCCAGAAATCTGATCTGCCCACATGCCAATTCTTAATTGGTCCATAATTCGATAGAATTTAAGTGACAGCTGAAATGATTAGCTCAAAACAAAGACAAAAAGCATTCCAGTATAGCAGCGCTGGAATTTGACAGAAATGCGAAATTCCGAGACTTAACAGGTGATGAGAATCTGATGAGGCTCCAATTATCTGCAAGAAAGAGACAGAAACAGGTGTTGCGGATTCCAAGACAAATGCAAGAGTTACTGTCCCAGTGTTGGTCAGTTAAAAATATTTTCAGCTTTCGGAAATGAGATTCATTCACAGAGAATGAATAATAAATCTAATAGAGGTTATCTACAACAGGAGCTTCTGAAACTGATTGCTGCATGAGAATATTTATTATTTGAAAAGAAATCCTAATAACACAAGGAATTTGAGCTGAGACAATAATCTAACAGGTTACATCAACAATGCACATTGAGATTCTTTGTTTTTAAGCTAAAATTACAAGGCCTTTCTCGAAGTACAAAAACAAGAGTATATGCTTCAAACTACCATCCCCAACTGGTAAGCAAGCAAAATTCGCTCAATTCTTTTCAGTGGAACTTCTATTGATCGATAACAACTTACTGAACATCTTTTTGGGTCGTGTAGGAAGAGCACAGAAAGCCTTAAATTTGGAACTTCTTCCCATTCCATTCGGGTGCAAATCATTCTCTTCTAAATCATCCTCTTCCGCTAACTTCATCCGTAAAGTTGAAAGCTTTGATCTTGGAGATTTAAGGCCTGATATACTCCATTGATCATCTGCTGCAATGGTACTAGTGGTGCTTAATGGACCTGTTGGCCTTGAAGGGTCAATGCCATGCCCAGCTAGCAGTGCCTTGATGTTGCTAGGCAGCTCAGTCACTTTGCCCCCAGCCATGGTAGCTCGAGCCTGCTCAAAAAATAAAACTTGTACCACCACCCTTAGTGGGAGTAACTCATTTCTTGCTGCATGCATGCAGGCCTCCATTGATAATTTTTTGCAGTCAAGGATTCGACACAACCTTTTCCTTTCGCTCTTGTTTAGGTCCGGATGTGTCTGGATGATCACACATAAAAACTTTATAACCTTATATTTATATCTACTAGGTAATTCAAAAACTTGACTACATTCATGTAACAAATGTCAAAGGGTTTAAGGTCTAACCACAGCGCACGGAGATCTCCAGAATAGGAATTTGATTCATCCAAGGTATAGATTATTATGAACTTATAATTCTATCTTGAAAAATTACAGGAGTTCTACTGTTATTCTAACACAATAGTGCATGTCAACAAAGGACATATCTGAATTGCAGCGTGAAAATCACAATCAACAAGAAATAGAAATTTATATGTACATACTCATGACAGATTAATCCAAGCTAAATTTGTTAGGTTAGCCTAATTCTAACTGCCCATGACAAATTTCTAAGGTCAAGAAGAGTTGGTTAACTACCGATAATGATGACCCACATCCTAAAGTGTGATGGTGATATTTGTCCAAACATTTTTCAGCAACTATTTGAATGAATTGATGGCAAATTTTACAAGCACCAGAAGCAAATGTGTTGTTTACCTTGAGATAAATGTCAATAGCTCTATATAGCTCATCATGGTCGAGCCTGGAAAATTCTGGTATGGCCTCCGCAATTGTAATGAACTTTGACAGAGGCAAATTAACATCTTTGGCAATCTCTTGAAGATATCCATCCACAAGCTTTGCAACCTTGAGTTTTGAACCATGCGATGCTGAAGATGATCTCCTACTCCCTTGTAACTCAAAATCAATATTTTCAGCAGAACGAGACCTTCTCCTTTCAAACCCCAGCTTGGACCTTGGTGGGCTAGTTGGGGGACTCTGCCCCTGTAACATGAACTGTTCCAATATTATCATCACTATGTCTACATCATACAAAGTATCATTTGTGTATGATAGACAAGGTATCAATAAGTCACTGACTGTGGCCTCCTCTAACTGAAGTGCAACTCTTCTTGCCAATTCCATCTTTGAAGAAGAAGATGCATTAAGAATATTGGCTGCCTTTAATAGTTTAAGCAAGAAACTGCAAGACACAGCACCTTTCTCTGCCGGAAGTAAGCTTATTATTGATTCCAAAAGTAGCCTATCCTTTGAAGTGACCTCATTGGCTGAGTCTGAATCCGAGTCTGATGCTTCTTGTTTATTGATGTGTTCATTTCTTGAAATGTTTGGTAGCCATCGAGATGCATAAAATTTCAATGCCTCACCGATGAGGTTAGAGGGTATCTTTCCACAAGATTTAATAGCTATCATGGTTCTCCAATAAAGGTCTATGCCTAATTCTGCCATATCTTCAGCCCACCAACCTTTGGTTGCTGGTTTATGCCTTTGGCTCTCTGTTCCGTTGCACGATATATCATCCCTACCCCTCCTAGAATAACTATGTGGTAAACTCACTTTTGAAGGTTGAGTTAGAACTTTAGATGCAATTGCTTCAATGCATCTGCTTGTGATTCCTAGATCTTCTGACCATAAAGGAAAAGCTTTGGTGCTTTGAAGAGTCACAATGGAATCCCTCCAGCCATGAAGGATACACGAATTAAAGAAAACCTCAAGCTTGTATATTAAGTTTCCCTTCTCAACATCCTCTGTCATCTGCAAATATTCAGCAGCACATCTTGCAGCTACAATATTGTAGGCGCTGAGAGTGATTGTCATTCCATAACAAAACTTTGCACAGAGTTCAAATGCTTCAACACCACCAGGGAAATCAGGGAGTTGGACTAGTTGGTGTTGTGAGGATTCAGGGGACTCAGAGCATAACCTCTGCAGCCGCAAACACTTGGACAGAAGAGGAAACTGCATGAATGACATTTAAAGGAAAAAAAAAATCAATCTAAGATCATGATTTAAGTGAATTGCTAAAAATTAAATTATTAATAGCCCTGATTCTGTGAATAAAAATTTCTGACTTTTTACCTTGTGAAGCAGATATCTACTTCCTTTCACTTGAATTATGAGATCACTAGAGACTTCAGAAGAAACTGACCTGCATTGAGAACAGGAATTGATGGTAATTTCTCCTAAAATATACATATTCAAGAAAGTGTCGTGTCTTAATCAGTGATGTTTTTACCTTACAGCCTCAGCAGAATAGAAGGTATCAGGCCGAGATCCAAGTTTCATGAACTTCATGACCGATTCTTATATTATTTCTTCACTGCTTGACTTATCTGTTTTTAGCAGATACTCTCTGACAGAATCAAGTAAACTAACTTCAACTTCATCACTGATAAAAGCTTCCGCTCTTGGTGCACAGGAAGCCAGAAAAAGTTTCTCCAGCAGCAAGCAAATGATTTTCTCCAGGCAAAACAACACTCAATACTGACCTGAATAAAAATTTCAGGACTCGGCAACTCAACTAGAACTCAATACAAACAGACCCCAACTCAAACAATTTAGAAAATTCATCAACATGGAAAATTAAAAAGAGAGAGGGAGAGAGAGAGAGAGAGGATATCCAAGGAAGAAGGACTACAAAGAGTCTTTCCTGTGGGTGTAATATAACACAACACAACAAACACTCTTTTGAGTATAATATATAGAATTTATAACATAAACAGTTAAGTGACAGAAACCCAGAAGATCAAACACTCAAAAAATCTCTGTCCTTTCAGTCAAATTCCATAACCCTTCTGATTTGGACATGTAAACAAAGAATCAAGGTACCGCAAATATCCCCTCAAGATCACATATGATATACTTCTCTTCACCAAGCCAATCACCGCATAAAACATGGTAAAATAAAACAGACAATATACCAATCAAGCTTACTTTAATGTTAAAACACCAAAACAAGTTAAACTGGAACAAAGATGATTAAACAACCTGAAATCTTAGACTTCTGATTACTCCAGAAACAGAAACTGCCTATCATTCATTAAAGAATTTTAACTTGGAGATAAGAAATTAAACCACCTGTATGCATCAATGTACGTGGTTAGAGAAGAATGTGGTTTAAGAGAGTAATGAAAATGCAATGGCCATGGTGGCAACGCGAAATGAGAAAGGGGACGCCCACGTGCTTATCCTGCGCCCCACTTGTGTCTCTCTTTCTCATCATTGCATCGCCATTTGCCACACCAAATTTCATTTTATTACTGTATCCTCTTCCTTCCCGGCCCCTGTGATTATTTTAGTCAAAAAATTGACTTTTTTTATAGCCAACATCGTACGCCTCTCATTCCCGTAACCTTTTGCCCTTTGGTTTTTGCCAAATCATCGAAAATTTCACAGTCGGTCATTTATGGCATTCTGGTCCATTGAGTACCATGAGCATGAAACATTGCAGCAGACTATTGGTGTGAAACGAAGGAACATTATTTTACCATGCAGAGACTTCATGTCAGACTAGTTTGTTGCATGGTATGTTTGGCCTTAAAAGTTTCATTAATGGTGTTATTAATTGTGGTAATTAGGCTGTTGACAGTCATAGTCAATAAGTTTTGCATTGGATTCTTATGACTAGTGATAAATTCATGCTTCTTTGTTATTCATTTATTTAATTTTGAACATCTATGATGATTGATTTTCATCATGACGGATGAGATGATGGGAAGGTGGGCTCCATTCGATCAATAGGTTAACCTAGGAGATCAGATCATGAATTTTGTTATGTTGGCATTCCACCATCTTGATAGTCACACTTGTTCACACAAACATTTTTTTTTAATTTTAATCTAAAATTTACCATCCCATCCCATGATATTTAATCAAAATTAATCAAGAGAGGAAGAAATGGAGTGAGATTCTTGCAACTTGATCACTATAGGCAAAGCAACCCCACCTCAAGTTGGAGCAATTACCTCAAATTGGTTATTATTAAATGATGAAATAAAATTACTTTCTACTTTATAAAATTTAACTAATTTTTTTTAAAAAAAAAATTCAAACAAAATAATTTTATTACATTAATATATTAGATCTGATAGAATTTTTTAATTTATAAAATAAAAAATTTTATTTATTAATAATAAATAAAAAAATTTAAAAAAATTTTTCATTACATTAATTTAATAGTAGAATATTTTTTTTAATTTTTTTATTCGTTATTAAATATATATTTTTTTTATTAATTAAATAATTTTATTATATCAATTATATATTCTTAAAATTTTCTTATTTATTAATATTCCGTTACCAAGTTATTAAGGTTATACATAATAAGCTGTCAATGCACTCATTTCCCTCTGTCAACTAACCAAAAACTTTGCTTTGGGTGGGTTTGTTAAGTATTAATTAATATATTCATTACTGTAAATTATTGGAAAAGAGCACAGTTCAATTGGCTATTTAATTGTGTTCGTCAAGTCAAATCGGTGTAACAGAAGCAAATTTCAAATCAGACTAGCAAGCAATGTTTTAAGTCGTGACTTAAATTTAGCAGTGGATTAAGAACTTGTACTGATCAAAGAACTATCGACCCAAGATGTCACGCCAATTCGGGACACGATTACAAGTGATGAATAGCACCCAATTTCGTCCTGGCTCGATCGATGTCCACAATAGAGCTTGTCTTGCCTCGATCAATGCCAACCTTAAACCAACGCAACCGGCAATCTTGAAATTTGGCCAATGCGAAGAGGGCAAGTTTGAAGTGAATTGGCAAAGAAGGGTGTTTTGTGTTGATGTCAACGCTACACTACAATACCACTACGTGTGAAAATGGGCGATCTACAATTCAATTCAATTGCTGTAATGGTCCAATTCTGTGCCACCCAACCAGGCGGCCAACCGACAACAGCCTCTTTTATCGGGCCCCTTTGGGCCCATCTATGTGGGTCCCCTAATTACCTCCCACTCCCTGATTTGGGACCCTTTACAGGTTGCAAATATTGGTTGTATTTTGAAAAATTTAACCTTCAACTTTTATTGTCAAATCAAAGTGCCATCACTTGTTGTTATCACCTTCTAGCTTCCGCTTCATCAATGCAATTTTGATATTCATCTTTAGCCGTTCAATCCCAACAAATCAACGGCTGTCTAGCCGGACACAACCTAATCTTATGGAAATCCTTTGAGCACAATATAATACAATACGACTTGTTCATGTGATCATGTCTAATACATTGTTGGATGACATATTTTAAATTAATTAATTAAAAAAATCAAATAATTCATGTTAGGTTAACCATGATGAACAATATGATTTGGGTATTTGGAGACCATTATAGATCTCTAGACCAAATATATCACGAATCCTATTATCCTAGATCATGTTAGATGATATTGTTCATTGATATATAAATTGTCTAGCATCAAGAACAAAGCAAATATTTGATGGACCATACTTGTATCTCTTGGCAACAGCCATTTACATCTACATCTCATTTTTAATGGCTATTAGGTGTGCCCAAAAGGTGCCAAATGCTGTATGAATTCACTGAGAATCTTCAATCTTGCATCGTATGACTGATTGAATGCATGCATGGTTGGCCGGGACAGAAGCCGGTGCCCATGTCTCTGAATGCATTAACTGCTCCCTTTGGAATTTAGTCTCTTTTGGGTTTAATGAAATGTGATATGCCGATACGGTTGCTTGCCCAAACATTGCCAGCTTGGGATTTCGGAGAGACATGAATTGCGAGATTACATGACAAATTATTGCTAATAGAAAACAACACTACTCATGCATGCTTAATAGACAGTTGATCTCCTTTATCTTCGTTCATTTGCAAACTTGGAATTTTCAACGAAAGGCTCCTGTTACAGACAGCATCATCACGCGATATTCAGTGTGCCGATTTCTTTCTCAATTAATTAGCGTAAATAATGAAATTCCAAATGAGTAAATTACATAAAGTATCATTTTACAGTTTAATAAAATCAATCAAAATAGGAATGCGAGTCATATATATTCTGACACAAAGATTGGCAGTTACTGCGATAGTGAATGATCAAGCTAGATGTACCAACGCAGCACTGCTTTAATACCATGAATTGAAAGATTCCCATGCCTTCGTAAATTCTCTTTGGCGTTAACAAATTAACTACAAGCCTTGATAATGATATAACAAGATGCAGGATTTGGCCGGTTGGGCCACTGTTGCAGCTGCTTGCAGACATTAATTCCGCCTAGTCATGCAGCCTGAGAAGCGTCGCATAGTGGAAACGTCTTTTATGATTATATGCAATCTAACTTTTTCTTTTATCACTGTCTTGTCTCTTGTAATCCTTTTTAGGGTTCGGGATTTTGTTCGTATTAGAGCAAGCACATACGCCCCACTAAACCAGTGTCTACGGATTGCAACCTCCAGAAATTTAACAGGGACCTCACCCGCACAGAAAAACTGACCAGGAAATGGAACAAAAGCCACTTTCAGCTTTTCCAAGGTGTTACCCTTCTCATTATTCAAACATCAAGTGGGGTCTTTGAGTTTCTGATGAATCTAAAATCCTGCACACGTCCCAATTGTACGTCCAGCCTTTGGTTTTGGTCCAACCAAAAACCATATTATATTGGACTCTTGCAGTGAAATTTGAAGATTAGAACAAGTAATTGTAATACATATTTACTTTTGCAAATTAGTCAAGATTAGAAAAGCTAATGTAAAGTTAAAACGCTAGAAAATCACAGTTGTAGTTGGTAAATGATGGGATTCATAACTCGTTTCCCTAAGCAACCAAACCTCGACATATTTTTATTCATTGTCAAAGATTCCCGTGCACCGCATGGGTTAGGCAAGATCAGTGTGACACGACAATAAGATTTAATCGGCTTTAGCTTATTATTGACCGTAAGAGAACCGAAAAAAAAAAGGGTGTAAAATGGGTATGTTTTTGTCGATGATTAGCCGTAATCCCATCATCTTATGCTTCCCTTTGAATTACATATGGTCATGGTGATGACTAGAAAGAAAGACATTTATCATTTTTTTTTTCAATTTTATGTTGGCAGAATTACTGAGTATATATCTGAGTGACTCCAATAATGGTTTAGACGTGATGTTTGTACAAATCATTAAAAAGACGTGGCACCTTAAACATAATCTTCTCAAGCTTATCCAAGACTCAAGGGTTTTTCTTCTGTCTCCATTCCTGGATGTTCACAAGTGTCTAAAATATAAGCATGAAGTTCCAGGTTGCTGTTGTTAATTGCATGAATCCCTTGTAATATTACAGAGCATACTTTAAAAAGAAAAAACATAAACAGTGAATTGACGTTTTCTTGGCCCTTCTTTTATTTACAGGTGCGGGTTCATATCAACTTTAATAAAGTTATAAGATGCCATCAATCTATTTGGTGGTCGGTCAAGAATCAAGATAAACCAAACCAGCTTGATGATCATAATCTAGATGATGACGACGATGATCACGTATTAGTGTCATGAGACTCTTTCCTTTGCTGGCTTTTCGAATTGATAGTGTTCAATCATTACATTATTCATCTCCGAACTTCAAATATTGTTTTTTTGTGCTCTTACTTAAATTTCCTATGGCATATATTATGCTCGTATGCCCTCAAGGATATAAAATATTCTTGTACTTTATAAATTGCCTACTTACAGATCGGATTGGTCCTAATAATTAAGGGTAATATATATTCAAAATCTGCAATCCCGACGGGGTTATGATAAGCAAAACCCCAAACAAATATAGAATGATAAACCCACTTTCAGAAAAGAGATAAATATAATCATGGAGGTCCCATTGGCATTGGGATCAACACCAAAGACAGAGAAGAGTCTTGGTCAACTTTTATATTAAAAAAGAAAGGGAGTCCAGGTTCTTGGACACGGCACTTGCTGGAACGAGCGTATCCTCATTCATTCATTCATTCATTCTCTTGTTGATTTAAGGTAATTGAACTCTTAAGAGTCTGTTATCTGATCTCATTATTGACAATGGACTTTGTGGCTCATATTGCACAATGAGTAGTTATTAGGTCACCCAGGCCATGAGAGATGCGACTGTTTAACCCCCTACTGGACCACTTGCCACGTCCTACTCCAAGTGTTTGTAATAAGTATTATTCTTGCATTCTCTCATTACCCCATCAGCTGATTCTTGTCAAATTATCTAATTATAATTATAATGGTTTCCTTACTGCATTCTAAAATTGCTTTATACCAATTAAAAGGCTTGACGAGACTGAACAGCGTATCAAAAGACAGTAAGGTTTAATCACATGACGTTGTATGATTGTTTCACATACATAGTTATATACCGTAACATGAATTATGATTCTAACAAGGGAAGCCAGGGTAAGGGAGTAGATGGTGAAAGCAACAGAAGCTAGATGCCCGAAAAAGAGGGCCACAAAGGCTGCCCCATCGGGCTATTTCCTCTCCCTTTTTTTTATTTTTTTTGACACACACCATAACTAGAACTACAAGGGCCAAAACTACCGGACGTGGAGTTTGCTCGTGTCTCCTTAAATCGTCTTACATTAGGCTTTGTTTGCATTGCAGGAGTTTGTATAACAAAAGCCCAGCAGGAGTTAGAAATCCAGTTGGTAAGGGAACATTCAGGGAACCACCTCACCAAATGGTGTGCAGTGCCCACGTGCAATCTTTCAAGTACAGCCTCTAGTTTCTTTGCGCTCAGACATTTAAAGAAGGCGTGGATTTTTAATGGGCTTAATGTAAAATCTGTTGGCCCAGTAAAGAAATTGAAAACATGGGATCAAGGGCATATATGATTTGGGCTGGCTCCTTATTAGTGAGGCTTAGAAAAACAATGGACAGGCAGAAATGCCAATCAAATGATAAAGAGAGAATTAGTCAAGCCCAATTTGACGCGCGTTCCTGAAATTCGACTGTTTCAACGTCAGAGACTGGAACAACGATGATCACATTGCAATTTATGATGGCGAAAGCAGAATGGATTGGAATATGTCAATCGATTCTTTGAAGAGGGTTATCTGACTGAAACTGTAAGATTCGCCATATAAGAAGGAAAACGTTTCGAATACAACGCTCTTCAACAGGCTTTTTCATCTATGAATACTCGGATAATTTCTGCAATTAAAATGTTAACCGTTGCTAAGACCCATCTACAATGTCCCTCAGGCTATCAGTCCCCCCTTCTGTTCTTCAAATTCCTTCCCTTTTTTCTTTGCTTTGGTCCTAACCAACCTTCTCGTTTCACAAGCACAATGACTTTGTAAAAACTCATCGTACACATCTCCTCTTAACCTCAATGCTATGTCAATGTGTGCTTTTAATCTACCTACCAACCAATTGTAGGGTCAATATACCCGTCCACAGCTAGACAACATTAACCATTTCGCATATTTGCATTGCAGTATGATCTTGACGTGTTAACTTATTGTTGAAACTGGCTTGCCAGTATGCCATAGCACCTTAGTACACTAGAGTCTGCCGACGAATTTTAGAACTCGCGATATAATTCACATCCCCACATCTTTTTAATTTCCACCAAAGCTAGGGCCTACTAGCCACCAAAACAAGAGCATCTTGTTATATTGATAAGGGATTATGCTCAGCCTAACTGGTGGTTTCTCTGTTGGGTTTCCCTTCGGGATTAAGAGCAACTTTGTTCTCTTCTGCTAGGCTAGCTAGCTGGTGTAAGCTGCTTTTTTCCTGTTTTACAAGGAATATCTAACTAAAATTCTCTCCTTGGCTTGTCTGTCTCTCCACACAAAGATCATTAAACACATGAGCAGCTCTTACAAAGCCAACGCCGAGCAAGCAATAATATAATTGCTCTACAACTACATCCGCGTTGTCAAAACAAAGCATGCCAAAATACTGCCTTTTAATCTGTAGCAAATTTCAATTATCCCATCAAAATATAAATTTGCGAAAAGACCAAGAACCGTACAGGAAGTGAATTGGCTAAAGAACAAAAGAAAAAGTTAAAAGACCCACAGAGATAACCATGGCTGAAATGGCGCCATTAGTTGTATATAAATTCCTCAACTCGGGTTGTTATCGAACAGAGTCTTGTTTACTCCAATGACTTAAATTTCATGCCATCTTACTCTTACATTACACGAAATTGTCTCAAGTCGACTCTCTGATTTCTTACGTTCCTTTATGCAAAGAAGACTTCCACGGCATAATTTGCTTCTTGTCTTCTCAAGAGTTGAATACCCGTCAGTAGAATAGAATACTAATGCAAATGGGACAGGTTGGCATGTCGATGACTATTCTAAACCCCAAATGAAACGAAGTATTGACGAAACAAGCTAGCTAACTGGCTGGTTGCCTTAACTCGGCTACGCGTTGACAGGAGTCGTTGCCGACCTACCCGGACGTCATGGAAACCCAGTGCCATTATTGAAAAGAATACCTTTACTTGCGATACGGTATGTTGGTGAACCTTTTTGTATTTTAGCATAAACACGTCATCGTTTTGATTGGTTATCAAACTGGTCGATCAGTTATTGCGAGCCGAATTGTTTGAAATTGTATGAACTAATTAGCGTGACGAAGAGGATAATAGAAGGGGAATACAAAGGAAGTTCCAAGGAAGCAAGTAGGGAGTATCAATTTTCGGACGACAATAAAGACGGTGTCAGAAAGACTTTCTTCAAGGATTGTAATTAATCGAAGACCCGCAATCCATCCTTGGTGCCGGAATTAGGAGTTGACTCTTCCACTTGGAACTCAGAATCCTTCCAACCGCCCACTTTCCCAGCAAATCATACAATTATTTGTTTAAAATTTGGAGGACAAACCCAAATTTTCAAATTAGAATTAGATGGTAGTATATAGATTCAATATTCTTTCAATTCAACAATTTTTTTTTTTTTAGGTAATATTGGTTAATCGTAAAATTGAAAATATAAAATATAAAATAAATAATACAAAAAATTTAAAATATAAAACGTTAAATTTGAAAATAATTAATATAAATTTTGAAATATATAAATAAAAAATTTAAAATATAAATATAAAATTTGTAACAATTAAGTAAGAATTAAAAAATTAAATATATTTTATATTTAATAGATGTGATTTTAATAATTTTGTCTATAGTATATTTATTCACCGTTATATTTAAAAATTTTTTAATAATATAATTTAAAATTACTCTTATAAGAATTTAAAATAAAATTAAAATTTTAATGTCTTAAATTCTTATAATTATAGTTTCAAATTGCATAATTGAAATTTTTTTAAATTCAATAATATATAAAATATATCATGACTAATCTCAATTTTAATTAAAGTTTCAGGTAACATTAATGATGCAAAAAATACGCTCATACGTCAACTTTATTTTTAATGAAATAACAAAATTTTTTTATAATTAATATAAAATTACTAATAATTAATTAAGAATAAGTGATAGCAATATATATATATATATATAAGGAGAAAAATCCCACAACATATTATCTAAAAAATAAAAAAATATTTTTTAAATAAATAAAATTTAAAATAATAGATAATTGAGAGTTTATCGTGTAGTAAAAGCAATGATTAAACCATGTGCTTTTGTGGGTATTCCCCCCCTATTTATTGGCGGTCCACTTAAAAAACAAGGGCTGCCCAGGTCACTGATCGTGCTCGTGGTAGGGCCAGCACCACCGCCATCCCTTCTTGTATTTCCACCGCGCCGCGCCCATTTGTCCAGTTGGGTCCTGAACCAGTCAAGCTAAAATCTCTTGAATTTTCTCCCCCACCCTTTTTAAAATTACATTTTATTTTCATTTACTGATTAATTTCAAATAAATATTAATTTTATTAAATTTCAAATGTTTCCGCATGCGATAAGATATTTTGAATGTTGATTTTTTTAATTTAAATTTAATCCAACGTTCTGATTCAAAACCAGTTGCAGTTCAAGACCATCCTACAACCGGTAATAAAAACAAAGTCCGACAGGATAGTGAAAAAATCGAAACCAAACACACGGTTGCCACGTGTCCACCCGACTCGCAATTAACAGTAATGAGAAAACCCGCAAACCTGGAATTAATAAACCTGGTTTAAGGGAAGACTTTTTGTCAGCAAATTCAAGAAAGACACGACAGAGTTGTCTTGAGCCAGTCAAGAGACGCGTGGGGACCGGGCACAACCCGTACCCACAAACGTAATTACCAGAATACCCATACCGTATACACTCACCGAGTATATAACTTGTGGGTATTTTCGTAGAATAGGAAAAAAAATAAATGGAAAATTACATAGAGACAGGAAGCATTAGAGAGTTTAGATACCAGACAAGGAGAAACGGCTACCTTTTCCCTTGTTAGAATTCTTTACAACTGCCACCCATTAACAGAGAGGCCACAGCCTTTCATCTCCATTGAATTATTTTTTTTCCTATTTTAGTATTTTTTTGGCTCGTTATTGTTATTATATTGTTGGGTTCCAATTGATAATTCCGATTGACACTCCATTAACGCTAATTTTAGCAATTATCGGAGACCCCTCGTTCTTTCTCTTGAGGAGGAAGGAAATTCATCGGACAACAATTGGAGGTTCTGGGATCGAGAGGTGAAGTTTAAGATTCATTTCTGCTCCCGATTTGACCTCCGTGTTGGAGAAGAGAAAAGAGGGGCTTGTGAAGAGGAGGGAGAGTTGGGGCATTTTGGTCATTCCGAAGCTGATCTGTTCTGTTCGTGAGCAGTAAATCTTAATAACTATCGGAGAGGAGAGGAGAATAGAATGTGGTGGATGATGACTAATGAAGGAGGTCATTACTGTTCTAAAAAGAGCGATGATATTTGTGGTGATGTTTGTGGCCAGGTATTTTCTCCCTTCGTTTTCATTGAAATTTTTTTCCCGTGTCTGGTTCTTTTTATGACCGAGAATCTAATGCATCGGATTGTTGATTTGCTCAGTTTTATTTTCTGATTTTTTAAATGGGTTCTGGGTACGACTAGCTTCTGGGAAAATGTGTGGAAGAAAACACATTTTAAAATTTTGGATCTAGGTTTTTCGTTATTGTACACTCAAACCATCGAAGGCAATTGTTTTAGCATTTAGGTGTCATAAATGCTAAGTATTGCATGTCGAACTGTATCGCCATTGTGTTTCATTGGTTTGATTTGATCATTATTATTTCAAGGTGCAGTTGATTGCAGTGTTTGATTCGTGGGAAATGCTAATTTTTTACAGCGAGGTTCATGTTCTGCTAAAATACTGTTGAAATATTTGGCTAGTAATTTGATTGTGGCAGTTTATGCGTTTAAATTTGAGTTATGTTTGGGTGCACAAAATTTTGTTGATGCAGAATTGAAGCTGGCATTGATTTGTTTCAGAATTTTGTGAATTTACCTTCGGCTTTTGATGCTTTGTTTTTGTTTCTTTTCTTCCTGTTTTTATAATAACTTTTTGCTCTCTTTTTATAAAGATATCCGTTATGAAGTTTGGCAACTATAGTTCAAATTTATGTATTAGTTCTTTAGCTCTTCGGTGAAACAGAGAAAAGAGAAAGGTAGCATAGTTATACTTTTAAAGAAATAGAAAAGAAAACAACTTTTAAGCAGAGTTTTTGTTACTTCCTATATTGCTTTAATGGGGGAATATCAGAACATTACGGTGCATGCACAATTTTTTTTTTGGTTTAAATTATATAAATCAAATCCATGTTTTTCAAATGTCATTGTTGGTATTTTATTTCATTATACATTAATTTGATTGTTAAGAGTTTACTCTTTGTTCTGCAGGAATCAAGTCGATCTCTGAGCATGTCAAGAATCCGCTGCATTCTGCGCGGCCTGGATTTGAAGACCTATATATTTCTGTTTGCACTTGTCCCAACATGTGTGTTCGGCATCTATGTGCACGGGCAGAAGATCTCATACTTCCTTCGGCCTCTTTGGGAATCCCCACCCAAACCCTTCCATGAAATCCCTCACTATTATCATGAAAATGTGTCTATGGAGAGACTGTGCAAACTTCATGGTTGGGGAATTCGTGAATACCCAAGACGTGTTTATGATGCAGTTTTGTTCAGCAATGAGTTGGATATTCTCACTGTACGCTGGAAAGAGTTGTACCCTTATATTACACAGTTTGTTCTCCTGGAGTCTAATTCAACATTTACTGGAAAACCAAAGCCTCTGGTTTTTGCCGGCCATCGGGATCAGTTCAAATTTGTTGAGCCTCGGTTGACTTATGGAACTATTGGAGGAAGATTTAAGAAAGGAGAAAACCCATTTGTTGAGGAGGCATATCAGCGTGTAGCACTTGATCAGCTTCTCAGAATTGCTGGTGTTACTGAGGATGACTTGTTGATAATGTCAGACGTGGATGAAATACCAAGTAGACACACTATTAATCTCTTGAGGTGGTGCGATGACATACCTCCTGTCCTTCATCTTCGGCTTAAGAATTATCTGTACTCTTTTGAGTTTCTTGTGGATAATAACAGCTGGAGAGCTTCAGTTCATCGGTATCAGACTGGTAAAACACGGTATGCACACTACCGCCAGTCAGATGAGATCCTGGCAGATGCAGGGTGGCACTGTAGCTTTTGCTTTCGCCGCATCAGTGAATTTACTTTTAAGATGAAAGCATACAGCCATTTTGATAGAGTTAGATTCTCGTATTTCTTAAATCATAAAAGAATCCAGAAAGTAATCTGCAAAGGGGCCGATTTATTTGATATGCTTCCAGAGGAGTACACATTCAAGGAAATCATTGGGAAAATGGGACCAGTTCCTCATTCTTTCTCAGCGGTTCATCTGCCATCTTATCTTTTGGAGAATGCAGATAAATATAAATTTCTCTTGCCCGGAAATTGCTTACGCGAAAGTGGGTAACTATCTAACATAAATTTAGATGTATGTTCTTGTAAAGATTAGTTGGAGGTGCTGATTGTGTTACTCCTCATGAAGGGTTCCATTGAACAATTATGACTGGTGTTTCACCAACACAGCCATGAGATCCAATTCTTCAGTAGATGTTTGGAGAGTTGGCTTTTAGGGTGATTTTTTGTATATAACTTCTTCTGGATTTGGCTTTTATTCACTGAGCGGGAACTTATCTGTAATGGGAACGGCTAAGTTGTTGCAGGTTTATATTGCTGCAGGATTATATTGCTTAGCGTTGGTATGACATGTTACCCCCATATACTGAAGTAAATTGAGGTTCTTTCTGATATCCCCATGCTGGGAAGTTTTGGTTTGAGACATTTGTTCATACATGTTTCATTAAACTCCTTCATGTGCATCATCTGATTGCTTTTAGACCATTTATTGATAATAGTGCTGATTCCATCCGGTTTCTTGCCATAAAAAAATAGTAAGTTTGTTCTTAATAATGCTTTGACTTAACAAAGTTTTCGGTATGTGTTGCCATTTGCAGGACTGCACGATGATTAGTATGTGCATGTCTGTTGCTATGCTTTTCTTCTGTTACATTGAAATTAAGAATCTGGTATCATTTACTTCTTCAAAGTAATGGTTGTCACGTCTGTTTTTGCACACCGTCAATTTTTAATTCAATGCTGCTTGGTTGTCGAATTTATTTTGGTGGTTTCAGACATTTGCAGTCTGTATGACTTGGTTTTATTATTGTGTCTGATGTGACCTTGCGGTTCTAAAGTATTATCCTGCATTCGTGAACGTTAATGGAATCCAAACGAAACTTTACCAGTCCTCTCGATCATTTGTGTGAGAGCTTAGAGGTTTCGCAGTTGCCAAAGCTATAACTTTGCATC
This sequence comes from Swietenia macrophylla, assembly GCA_032401905.1. Lineage (NCBI taxonomy): Eukaryota > Viridiplantae > Streptophyta > Magnoliopsida > Sapindales > Meliaceae > Swietenia > Swietenia macrophylla. Next base: position 6,475,202 of record CP135585.1, on the reverse strand, counting down.
AATTTCAACCGAATTCAGAGCCAAGCGCAAAGTGACATTCACACTATGGTGGCAAAATACATCACCGCTGTTATTATTCCTACTGATTGCTTACGACTGAATTTGGGTATTTGGATTTAGGTTTAATACAGTCAACGCAAACAAACATGAATATATTGAGTGAGAACTAAGACGAGGGTGAAATGGTTTCCTGATGACATATGCTAGTAAAAGGAGGCTCTGAGATGTTTTTGATGACATGGGCACAGAGTAAGCTGAGCACTGGATGTTAAGAATTGGATGAATGTGAGGGGACTAAATAAACCTGCCAAAAAGAAACAGTGGTGAGACCAGTAGATTCTGACGCTCAAGTTATGTATTGTGTTAGAGAGGGCTCTTAGGGTTTAGGGTTTAATTCAGAAAACAAAATAGAATTTTTATTCGAAGAGAAAAGAAAAAGGCTCTTCGGGTTTCAGAGAGAGAGAGAAGTGAGCAGTGAAGTCCATACAGCATCTTGTATGGATGCCAAACTTGGATCCCTGATTCTAGAACCAATCCCAAGAAATACATAAAAGATAATAGTGGTTCCTTTTATGGGTATCCATTGTTTTCTGTTTTTCCCTGCTTTGGAACTTTTCCCAGGTGTTTCCTAAGAATAATCGTTGGGTTGTCCTAATAAATCAATTCTAGTCCCTTGATTAATCCACGTGTCACTGCTTAATTGGGCTCGCTCATGGCCCAAATTCTAACCCAAATACCAATCAATCATCACCATCTTAAAGCCAACCTCATCTCGCAAATCATGCATGCCATTCTAGCAGTACAGGTAGCAGCAGATCAGTAGTCACTGCGCTTGTTTATGCAAAGAAAAAAAGAGCAGTGTAGAAAATTAATAAAAATGACTGCAGTATATTTCTTGCGCATAAACTTGGAGTTGTGCAAGCTGTTTATATACACCATACAACTAGCCGTTGAAGAGGCTTCTAAGGAATGAAATCAAACATGATTAATCAGAATAATTAACAGCAAAATAAGAAATGTCAGATTTGATTCTTTCCTTTCTATCCTAAAAATTTATAACTTGATTCTTTCCTTTCTATTCTTGATGCTTGTTTCTTTCCTTTCTTTAATAGTTGATACATCTGGAAATACTAATACTAGTGGAGAAACAGAGCCTAAAATATATTTCTAAGTGAAAAATATTCTTAGAAAAAGAAAAAAAAAACTAATAAATTTCTGCGTCAATACCTTTCTATACATATCATGCAAATGGGGAACAAATTCGGATAAAAAAAGATAATACTTTGCGTGCCAGTAGTATGCAAGTGTTCACAAGAAGACAGTAAAAAGAAGCATAGAAATCGAGCAATGCCACAGATGTGCACATCTCTTCTGATTCGAAACAGCACTATAAGTAGCAACATTGGGTTCAAGCCAAAATGCAAACCACTGAAATCTAACAGCTTTCAGGTCAAGCACTAAGCAAGAAGCAAAAAAAGAAAAAAAAATGCTTGACAACCTCACTTACGGTCCACACGGCTACTCCACACATGAGGAGAGCTTTGCTACGGAAAATGAATACCACAGCAATTCCGGAAGCCTGCAAATGATGCGTCCTCGTGCTGATTCTGGTCATTACTCGAAGCAACACATGTCCTACAATGCTGGAACTGGAACCCAAGGTTCCTACCCTGATGCTTGGCAGGGCAACCCTAACCGGCATCCAAACGGACCAAATGGCAGGAATGGAGGAAATATGCCTCAGGGTGGCTGGTCAACTAGCCCTAATGGCTACTACGACCAAAGCCCAGGAGGCAAATTGCCTGGCATGTATGGTCCTTCTGGGTATGGGTATGGGCATCCTCCTGGTCCCATGTCCACCAACAACATGAAGGTGAGTTCTGAATATGAGACTTACCATGCTGGTCGTGGACGAACGAGTGTGCAAAACTATGGGATGCACTCTGAGAGCTACGATGACTATGCCAATGGCGTCCACGATGGCCGCCAGAAATTTGAGTGGAAGGCCCTGTAAGGGAGAAACTTCCTAAACAAATTTCCGACTTTCATCAAAATAAAGACCGTGACTGGGTTTGGCGTTATCATTTCTGCTGGTGTCCTAAGTGATAATATGTTGCTTACTATGTACTTGTATCAACTGCCGCTCCCTGAATCAATCTGGTTTAAATAAATAACCTGTATTTACTAAAATCTCTGAGCACGTAGTTGTTTTGATACTCTCTCTTCTCTTATTATGAGATGTCAGACACATCAGATCGATAAAGGCTGCTAGAAGTACTTAAATTATGAATTAAATTAAGTAATTGACCAATTATACGCCCAATGGTTGAACCAGCCAACTATGGTTTTGCAATTCAGCAATATTATTAACAGCGGTAAGTGTTAACGAGAGAAAGAATTTTAAGTAAAATAATTTTATTATATTAATTTCACTAACATCATAAAATAATTATATTTATTAATAATATTTTTAAAAAATAAAAATATTATTAATTAATTAATATAATAAAAAAATTTATAATATATTTATTAATTTTTTTACTGAATAAAAATATTTTTTTATCTCGTTAATTTCATGATTTTATCCTGTTAATAATACAATCATCCGACCCTGTAAATCGCCACTCATTCACTGTTGTGCGCATCATCCCTGTCCTTTTACTGCCACCCTCCAAATTTTTACAATGTTTCCTTAAAAACTCCCGGGAAAATTATTTCGCTCAATTGGGATAAAAAAAACTTCTGTTGATTCATTGTTCAAGACACAAAAGGGCGGCATCATACGATAGAAACAATCTGCACGCCGTTTTTCTTAAGCAAGTAATCTATGGATTTCTCCCTGATGTCAATTACTCGACTGGCCTTCCTGATGACTCAAGTCTTGCTTGGCATGAGATAGTCACCGTATCCATTCCTAACTTGCTTGTAGTAACCAGCCAAGAATTCAAAAATGGGAATCAAACTTTACAGAAATTCTATCGGAAATGGTTGCCGAGTGATAGGATAAGATTCGTTTCAGGGAATCTTCTTCCGCAAGTTTTATCCGTAGATAGATTCTTCGGGCGTTGTCTGGCCTGTAAAGACTGAAGACTGGCACCGATTATTTTATATACGTCCGCAGAGAATAATAAAAGGAAAGAATTTTGCTTTAAAAGTTCCTTATTCACCAAAAATATGTCGACATGGCTAATATCCCAGTCCAGTTTCTCCTCTTGTAGTCCACAAAGTCGGCTGATTATCGTGCTTGATGAGAAAAAAAGAAAAGAAAAAGGAAAAAAGGAAAGGCTACTACATTCCATTTCATCATCCAGGTAACGCAATCTTATACTATAAAATGGTGTTGATAGGTGCTGGGAAGGAAGACATAAGATACAACACATCATTGGAAGATTCAACCCCAGTTCCTGACAAAACAAGGCAAACAAAAAGTCGCCAAACATGATGTACGGGAGCCACGATCATCGACACAAGCACCATCACCATCCCGCCAAGCAATATCAAACTTGGGATTCATCAAATGAATACCCAGTTTATGCTACCATACAGGAGCCGATGCCATATAGATTTCCTGAAGGCCGGCACTATCCATATGCGTATGGAAATCCAATATTCACCGACAACTATCAGGAGTACCTTGAGGAACCAAGGAGAATTCGTGTGATAGAGTATGAGCCTGCTCTTGTTCCTGTTCGTGTTAAGGCCAATGATCAAAAGGTTGAAGAAAATGTTGATGCAGAGGCGGAGAAATTTATACAGATGGAGCACAATAAGTTTCAATTAAGCAAGCTGAAGTCTGAGTTGTCTGGGTAGTATTGTAGAGGGCGGTAGCATCGCCCATCAACAATCCATATACATGGAAGTTATATTGTTTTTCAATACCAGTTTCTATGCTAAATAAGTCATCAAAGCTCCTTTTGCTACATTTGAATTAAGTTCATATGTATTAAGTAATTTCTTATTAATAATGTAAGGTTTGTATTTCATCGACGTTTCCTCTGTCAAGTCCTAACCTAACCCTCACCAGCTCCCGTTACTTTTCTCTCTCATGTCAATCTATGCTCAATAGTTTGAAGATGAATGGTATTGACAACGTCGTGGATAATTTGCACAGAATTATTAAATAAACAATCAACTGTCTCAGGCAATAAGATTGTTTGACATGCAAGAGAAAATCATACGAGAGAAAAGTATGATGATTTTATTTTTCCTGTTAATTAAACATTCCTTGAATTATTTTCTGGTTAAAAGCTCAAAGCTTGGCAGGTTTTCAGTTGATCTCTTTCCTTCCATGGTTGGATCCGCGTAGTTTTCAAACCTTTTAGAATTTCCAGGTCCAGATTGCCAACCGATTGGCTAACGCTAATCCATTTGAGAATCTTTTTGGGCCCAGTCTATGCTCATTACCCGCGGTATTTCTAATCTATGCCTGCCTAACAATTTTAACAAGACTTCCAACTTGATGCAGCAATTTATTAAACCGAGAGTTCGGACCACACATTTGTTGTGGATTCTTCTTAGTAGTTCCAGTCCAGTTCTTTAAATAAGTTTCAAAATTAATTTGTGGAGAAAACAACATATCAGTGCAAGTGATAAGAGCCCTTGTGGCTGTGTGTTGTTAAAGCAGCAACAGCAGTAGCAGAAATATCAAATAGCTTAGAGCTATCATGCTTTGCTTCTGCATATTACTTTCCCCTATCATTTGTCTCGATTAGCTGCAACTAGCAATTTACCAGAAAAATCAGTGGGATCCATATAAATGTGATGGTTTTTTTTTTTTTACTTCTTTCCTACAAGTGGATTTCTGCTAACTAAAACAAGAACATCAGTATATGGATGGGCTTTGCAGTTGGTTGGGTCTGTGTGTAACCGTTGACAAAGTTTGGTAGCATGTTTCTCAAAAGAGTACGGTCCATCAAACAGCCATAAAAACGCACCTGAAAATGGCAGCTTTTTCAGAATTTGTCAATGATGCAGTGCCATTTTTAAAAACTCTCATCCAATACTATCATTTTGTCCCCAGGATTAAACTTGGCAAGAAAACCGAGAACACAAAACTAAATAAATGAAGAAACTTTGAAAAGAACTTCAATCCCTTCATTGTTATTGCTGTATCTTCTTGTAATTGTAATACACAATGTGAACACAAACAAACACTAGAAAGCAAACGCTTGTTACAGAACTTCCTCTAATTTTGAGCAAAAATCAACTATGAAGGGAGAAAAAAAGATAATAGAAAAGTACAGCGAAATAAAAAGGACAAGTATTGTTTCCTTAAAAACCTGAACCCTCTAAATGACCAAAAATTCTTCAATCTAGAGGATAGATCGACAAAGTGGGCAAGTAGCATGCTTGTTGTCAAACCATTTGTCTAAACAACCTCTGTGGAAGAAATGCTTGCAAGACAATTCACTGACCTCCTCATCAGCTAGAAACCCGCTTAGACATACACAACATTCCGCTGCAGCCCATCCAGTGCTGCTGCTATTGCTTCTTGTCACATTAGACCTGCTGTCACACAAAGACTTGAACTGGGTTATCGATATTCTTCTTTCTCTTCCATTCTCTTCGGAGACAGAGTTAATAAACCCATCTGATTCATCGTCTAGATTTGAAGGAGAACTACTCCCTGTCGCGCCCATGACTTGAAGCACAGATCTCACCATGTTCTTCAGCAACGCCACTGATAAAAGTGTGTTCATTACCAACACTGGCAGCACACCTTCGGCTGCACTAGGGAAATTTGAGAGCCCCATCTTGATGGATAATGATTGATTATATCTTCTTTGTTTCAAGAACCCCGAAAGCAAAAACACTTTTCTCTTTTATATCTTAGCGCAAAATCTTGCCAAAGTTTTAGAAGAGCTGTGGGGACGGAAAACAAAGAAACAAGCAAATTGCTTCCGCACAACAGTTTCAAAGACTTGTAAACCAACTTGGTCTTGGCTAATGTATACATCGGCTCATCCTAACCACCAGTGTGCTTAACCCTAGTTCCATATCCTAACCATGGTGGGGTGAGGTCTACACGTGTAAAGTTTACGAAGACTCTGATTGATGACTGAATACTGATGATAATGAGTATTTCAGTGAAACATAAAAGCATAACCTCCGCGGACCACGTGTCCTTAACACTTTCTGACGGCTAATAAGGGGATGCCTTGTGGCAGCAATGGTGTCCTTACAGTTGTGCTGTCAAGAAGTTTCCTGATTCCCGGAGGCAACCGCGTTTGATTTTTGTGGTGCTTTTTCTGCTGGTGGCTTTGTTGCTGTCTCAATGTAGAACATGTTACACGTTCACATTTGAAGTTGGTCCCTTTTTGATGATCAAATCAATCGGTCTAAATCCAAGACATCAAAGAATCAGACCCAGTTTGATTTTGTGAATGTTCTAACCAGTTTGCTATGGTCGTATTTGTTCGACTGACCACACCCAATAGTCAATGCGTTCATAAAAATCAATCCAGCAACACCATTTAGAATGGGCAATTTAATCTGTAGCTTTCAACAAAACGAGAAACCCTTTTACGCGACCGCCTAAAAGGTGGCAAGCACATGCATTAACGAGCATAAAGTTATTCTCCTTCTCTTCTTTCGGTTAAGTGCTTTCAACGTTAATATTGGCCATGATTGGTTAAGATGGCAAGTTTGCTTTTCATCAGACATCTTGTCAAAATCAAAAGATTTTCAATTTCACCTGCGAGCGCATAAATGACTACGCAGTATGCAACATTTTCTCCTGAAACACGTGAGTAGATTAGACACACGGTAACAGGAATTCTTTGGATGCAATTAGAACTTTGTTGAATACACGGGAAAAATTCTGGTCCCATTAACGAAGGGATATGTAACTATGGATGCCCACCATCTGTACACACAGCTTTACCTCATAAAACAGCATGCTTGGATCTGGTTCTGTTGGTGACTGAGAACTGGCCATTTTTACATCACCTATTTTGTCTAGCATTGGAATTCACAGGGACCGAAGAAGCATTCAAGGCAGCAATAAATTGATCCTCAAACAAAGATCTAGCATCTAACGTTGAAAATGAAGCAACAGGCAAAAGTGTAGAAATTGAGTTGTGAAGTAAAACTGGGTGATATTTCTCTTCTACCATAAACTGATGACAGAACAAAATAATATTATAGTATAAATATTGGAGTCTACAAGTATACGGTAAAAACCCTAGGCATTGTATAATATTGAATTGTGTACAGTCAACCTCTACATTGCTGATGTTCCCTAATGAGCTGTGGAATTGGTAGGATCAATTCCCAGTGCATCAAAATATGATTTTTCAGCATTAGCCATCCGACCCTGAAACATAGTCCATTCCTTTCTACATCTCTCCCTTACCTGGAATCGAAAATACATGAGATATCAGCACACTTCATAGAAGAGAAATTCTTTCGGAGCATGAACATGTGTGCAATAATAACAGAACTTTCTTTTTTTTTAAAAAAAAAAAGACTTTTACATACTCCTTGCCAAGGTGCCTTCCCATTATGCGCCTCTCCCTGACAAAGTAGGTAAGTGATTCAGTATTTCATTCTAACACATGTAAACTGAAATGAAATAGACAAAAACGATTCTTTAGTTACCTGGTTCCCGAGTGAGGGAACAGTTTGATGAACAATCCACTGAGAATCTACAACACCTATCTTCTCATGTGCAGGCTGTTTTCAAGAGAGAGTATTTTATTCTTAATAGAGTTTAATTGAAATTTTAACAATAACAAATGATCCAAAAAGAGCGAGAGTGAATATGAAACACAGACAAGACGGGTCACTAACCTCTACACATTTTCTGAGGGCAAAATCAAGACCCCACCCATGTACTAAGTCATTCTGAAATTCACCAGAAAATTAATGATAATTAAGCAATGGGGTGCAAAAATATTTTAGACCAGGCAAGGCTGAAATGAAGAAGGGAGCAATTCCCTCATACCTGAATCATATGCCAAACACACCGCCAAGCATCTCGTGAAAATACTGGAGCCATGATCTCAACAAATCTGCAAGCAATAACTCATCAAATTACAAGATGTCAGAGTGAATAGCAAATCAGCATAAAAAACAAGAATATTCAAATTCGATCATACGCTGCACAGGGAGGTAGATGTGGGTCAGAGCACCAGCCTGGTTTCTCCTCTGTTTCTCTAGTGAATTCAGAAAAAATGATAACATGTTACTTCATCAAATAAATCAATCCATACTAGACGAATTTTGGTAATTATCCCATCATTCTTACTTGTGAACTTCACGTTCGCCTCTTCTTTTCGTCATCTGCCATGTTAACCCCCTGTTTGGTTCCAAACCAGGCTGTGAAATCTCCAATCCATGCTTCCTCACTAGTTTTATGTATCTGAAATTAAATAGAAAGGACATTCCAAATGAGTAGGCTGAAACAGAACAATCAATAGAAGCTATGATACGTCACTCACTCTTCTGCATTGAAATGATCAACACCCAGGTCTTCATCCCAGATAAATATGTAGTCATATGGTGCCACAATGTCAGGATGCAAAAACCGCTTGGCATACCACCTTCAAAAAAAATTTCAAGTATGCAAAATGGTAAAAACAGAAAACTCATACATACACTCAAGCCTATCCGCAAAAGCAGAAATACTAGTCATGATTTTAAAATTCAGATAGAAGATAAAGATAGCTAGTACCATTTAGTTTGCTTCCGAACGCTCACATGAATCGCCTGCTTTGACCACTCAAACTCATCCCATTCAGTTGTCCGACCATCATAATGAAATAGAACAATTGTAAAGTTCTCTGAGAACTGTTTGAGACAGATAGTTAGTGAAACAGACATGCACCCAAAGAGATAAAAGGGTGGGACAGAAGGAGCGGCCAACCTTTTTGACTGCTGCATCAATATTACTTTTCTGGTTGTAACCAACAGTGAAGACGACAAGATACTTCTGTTTGCTAGTTAAGTCCTGCTGACAATAACTTCATCAGGTATATGTTGTTGCCAGAAAACAATAATAATCAGAAACACCAGATGTAACTGTTGGTGTCTTCGCTAAAGCAATCACCCAAGACTACAGAAAACAATAAAACATTGAATTGCACATGAAAGTGGTCAGATACACACCTCATTAGGATTGCCCCACAACCTGCGTAAGTAGAAGTCTGACTCAGCTTTAACAATTTTAGGTGGTAGTCTTTCTGCACCTCGAGGATTTGTGGGAACCCAAATCTGTGGTAGAATAGCAAAGGGAACACAAAAGGAAAGCTCAAAATTCTATATAAGGAACTACTGATATTAAGATTTTAGCACATTAGAATAGGACATGGTACTCAAGTTAGACAGATATCATTTAGCTTGATAATAGTACATAGAAAATATGCCGGTAAAATAATGAATTTACAACAAGTAATGATATTCAAATCAGGATTTTCCAAATAATCCACGTTATGGCAGCAAAGAAGCAAAGACTGCAGTACACATGTATTTAAATGTAATGATATAGAGTGCCTGAATGTTGCCACATTATAAACAACTACACATAAGGATCCAGTATTTGTTTCCACAGTAATTTTTGGATACTGAAATGTCAATATTTTTTATGCAATTTCAGCCACTACATAGAACTGTTCTGATCAATTATTTGTAGAATTCCATACCAAATGATTGAAATAAAGTTTCATATCCTTTCCTATAACTACCATTCTCATGTAGCTGCCAGCCACCACACAAGCAGCCTTTTAAGTTCTTTCCAACCCGAACGAACTTTTCTATTTGTGAAAACAGATCATGAATCTCGTGTGTGTACTGATATTAACCTTAACAAAATTTTCACAATGAAAAATGCATTTAGGAAATGAGTCACAAAACAAAATTCTAAAACTAAGGAGCCAATAAGCTCCCCAATAGACGAAACGTATAGCTGTGTAAACCTGTAACTCTGGTCATCCAGCAAAGTAGAGGCAGCATACCTTTGATGTACCATTCAAAACTTGAGCTCGAGTTGAGCTGCTATTTTTACGGTTTAAAGGATTAAAGACATTCAACATTGCTTGGGTTGTAATGCCTGATCTATGGTCATCAACATATGCGATATCCATGCTAGGAATAAGACTGGATGGAAGATTCAACTGCCAAATTAAAAAAACAGTGTGAATGTTCAATCATCTAGCTAAAATAAATTATGTAAATGTAATAAAGGGAACAATTATGTGCCTAGACGCGAATAGTAATACAAGGGTAAACAATATATAAAAATTGTACTTTAGGTACCTTAGTTAGTGACAATGTCGGAGAAGATACTCCTATCCAGAAGCCAAAAATTATTCCAACAAACGTTGTTACTATAAGCCTCATAGTTTCATTTGGTTTTTTATTAGTCCAACTGCAGCCAACAAAAATTATATTGAGTAAGTTGACCTCACATCTAAAATGACCACTATTTTATCCAAAACAATAAACAAAACAAATCACAAGTTTTGAACCTGCGTGCAGTGGAACCCATTTTATTTATGATCTTCTGATTTTCACAGGAATTTCTGAGCATTCTTTTGACAGCTGAGAAGCCAATTTTCCATAAAACAGACAGAGATCCTTGTGAAACCCAAATTGGATCTGTCGTAACCAATACACAGCGAACAAAAGAGTTAAAGAGGGGATTAAAGAACGTTACCTCTTCAATTCAGATAAACATTTATTGAAACAACAAAATGAAATCAGGAAACTTCAAAGTAGTGCACACTATTGACAAAATAAATGCTATTACTCTAATACCCACAATCTCAAATGATTAATAGCACCAGGAGAAAGGGCCAACAGAGCCACTTTCAGACTCTCCTTCCTCAAAATATCAATACCAAAGTCCTGATTCTCTCTCGAAGGACAATGCAACCCGCCAGTATGTTAACTGTGTCATATACACGAGACAATCTCAATCTCACATCCGCCTTAACTATATCCTACATACTAAATGCATACTGTAAAAAGTCGCTGCATATAAACAAAGACTGTGAAAGGGAATTAAATGTAGACTCCATAATCAATCTACCAACTAGCAGCTTTTCCTCGAACTCAAAATCTACGAACCAAGCAATCATGTGCTCCCGCCGCATAATCCTCTACAAGTGATATTAATGATCAAGCTATAAGATGTGTTCCATTTGACCAAAGACAATATCAACACGAACAGACAAACTGACCCAAACCCAGAATCCCGTTCAAATGCTCAATCTCGCACCTCGATATTCAAGTAACCAAGTGTCCATTTTTTTAATACAATCTAAAATCTAAACAAACCAGAAAAGACCCAAATTCCCAGTTTAGAAAAACAACTGGCCTTTGCTTACATTCAAAGACACATAAAGAGCACGACCAAAAACATAAACCTAAAAATTAAGTTAGCTTAAAACAACAAAAAAGACTATTACTTTTCGCCTATTATTATAATCCTCGAAATGAAGAAACCACAAACAGAAATACCTTAAAAACTGGCAAAACCCCATTAAAAAAAAAAATTTACGTGCTTCAAACCGATACTGATCGAATATAAGTATCAGCCATTTAACCGTTTATTGTTATTGAAAATTTTTTATTTTAATCAAAAAAACCAAAGAGAAAAAGAGAGTGAACGTACCTGAAAAATAACTGGTAACAAGTGTAGGCGATATCTGGCGAACAGAAACCGATAAAACTTCAAAATCACAAGAAACCCACTTGCTGTGGCTTGAAATCCGAGCTATAAATGCAGGCAAAACTGCGTGATCGGCTTCTCTCTAAAACGTGAGAAAAGGGAAAGAAAGCGAAGAATTTTATTGTCAAAATCCCATGGGTTTTCAAGTCAAAGTTGGGCAAACAAAGAGAAAGAAACGGAGTACAATTTAAAAAAAAAAAAGACCTATTTGGATTACCAGCACATATATATTCTTCTCCTGATTACAAGGGATGGATAGGACTTGGCATAGCAAAGTTAGGTAGTTGTGTTTAAATGGGAATGTTATGCCGCCCCTAATTATCAATAATAAACTCTCGGATTCTCTCCGAAGAAGGATTTCAAGCATCAATACAAAAATAACTTCCTCGTTGAGATTTCCAACTTTACTTTTATAAGTTAAAATCGTAAAAAGGGAAAACGAAAAGCAACAACTCATACAGTTACTTCCCCCACCGGGTTTCTCATTTAATCTTATATAAAATAATTTGGTGTGCCACACCTGTCACATACTCACCGAGCCAATGGTGTATTTTCCCTTGTTTTGTGTTTGCTGCGGCCAGTTCTTCGTTTGCCTTGTTTGTTTTGTGCTGCTCGAAAATGACCTCGATTGGACATTTACCCATCACAAAACTTGCCTTGCATTTGCATTGCCCTCGCACGCTTTCCCATTCCCCCAACGAAGAAAAAGTCTTGCATAGGTTAGGAGACAAAGGACTTCTTCTTTTAAATACTTACGCACGTAATAAAATTCTTTAAAATGATTCTCGTTGAATTTTAAATAAAAATATAAAATAATTAATACAAAATTTAAAAATATTGAAATAAAAATGATAAAAATTATACATTTACGACCCGCATATATTGCTGTCTTTTTAAGATAATTAAATGCAAGGGGCAAGACAAAGATAAAGCCTTTCAATCCCAATGGCTAGACCCAAATTGTGTTGTCCTTTCCCACAAGCACATTTAAGATTGTTGGTGTTAGGGTCCATCAAAATTAAATTCAATCGTGATTCAAAAATAATTTATAAAATTATTTAAAAAAATTAATTAAAATAATTTTATCATATTAATACATATAATGTGATAGTATTATTTAAATAAATATAAAATTAAAAATAAATTTTATAAATATTTTTTATTACATTAATTAAAAAATAATTATTTTTTTAATTTTTTAATTCGTTGATAATAAATATTTTTTTATTAATTAAATAGTATTACTACCTTGTATAATAAAATTCTTTCAATTAAGAATTTCTAAGATTTTCTCGAATCACAATTGGAGTTGGGGAGGCAAATTGAAGGATGAGGTGGGCTTCCAAGATTAATTATCATTAATGGCTTAAATTAAAAAATTAGGAAAATTTTTGACTTAATGGGAAGATGAACTCAAAAGTCTTGAGGTACATGATGAGAAGATCAATTGGATGGCTAACTATAGTGATCTGACCCACCAATCACGATGCAATTATTAATATTAAACTTGCGGGTACGTTTGTAAGTTTTCAATGGATTAAGAGTGAGTTAATTCGCGTTAGGGATTAGGGAGTTTACTAGATGCTAAGAGTAATTTCTAATCTTTATTTTAGTAAGAAGGAAGACACCTCAAATTGAGAGAAGAGAAAATAAAGAGAAGGAAGAGGGAGAAAAGTCTTAAAGGGTGGACTTTGACCGCCATCAAATTACCGCAATGAAAGATGATGATGATTTCGGTAGAAATTCAATGAAAGATTGACATAACAGGGAGGGAGGAAGCCAGCCGCCCTCAATCTCAGTTCTCAACCAAGGGCATTACCCATATATTTTGTAGCCATCTCTCAATTATTGGTTGCCACCTGCCTTTGAATCTGACTCTGTCTCTCTCTCTCTCTGCGTTATTGTTTTTTCTTTTATTATAAGTAAAATGTGATTCATACACCGCGATACCCCGGCAAGACACTTGTCACCTAATAATTTCAAAAATGGCAGAGTAGGCATAAAATTGAATAAGTCGGTTTGTTTGTTTGTTTGTTTCTTTACTTGGCAAGGTTTGACTTTGCTTGCGTTGCGGGTAAAACGGCATAACCAGGTAAGGCTGCTGCATTGCATTGCAATTAGGTCGAGACTAAAATCAATCAAACATCTCTTTTTTTAATTTTCTCTCTATTTTTTAATTTTTATATTAAATAAATATTAACACATAATATAATCAATTAATAAATAATTTAAATTATATTTTTAATATTTTAATTTATAACATAAAATTTAAAATTAATTTATAAAATTTATTAAAATATAATTTAAATTATTTATTATTAATTATACTATTTATTAATATTTTATTAAAATTTATAAATTAAAAAAATTAAAAGAAAATGCTATCCCTCTCGTTGCAGTCTCCAACGCTCGTCTGGAAACACCGCACCATTTTACATCATTCACAAATCAGCAGTCCTTTGACGCGTTTGGATTGTTTGGCAACTCAACAACCCCATCTTCGTGGTGGGTCTGGGCTGCACCACATCCTTCGCTCATGACTGACAGTGACACCTATCTAGATTTACAACACTTTAATTGGCGGCGAAACTTTCTAAATCAATTTGCTCCATGAAGATTCCAGAACTATCCCTCGGCTCTCGTTTCCTTCTCTCTCTCATTTGACATAACATTCCTGGTTTCAACAAATAGTAGTTTAAGCTCGAAAACCCAAGTCCAAACCCAACCCCCATATCAGTTTATGCTCGGAAGCTCAAGCTAGAAAGCCCAAGGTCCAATCATTCAGAGCCCTGCTTAACTCATCAATTATGGTTCAGCTGGCCTAGGTTTGAATCAGTTTCGTTTAACTTGGAATGGGCATCGAAGCAGTGATGACTAAACGCTAAACAATCTAAACCTCGGGTCACTTCTTCTATAATAGGGATATAAACCTTACTTCCCGAAACAATGCCATAAATGGCTTTCCAATATTATTATCTAACCTGTATAAGATACAGCTCAATTCAAGACGAGTTGTTCAAATGCTCATCCTCGTCTTTTATGTTCAATGATGGAGCTGCTACCAAAATTCATTGACTCACTGTGCGATATAAATCCTAATACTTTGTTATTTACACCTTTGGTACTGCATATAAACTGGCAAGCATAAAACAAACTATACAGAATAATGCATTATAGAGGCAAGAGCTTCAAGAATCTACCAACCTGCTTTTCTTCAGGGTTGATTCTGTTCAACGCTTATGCCTCATGACCAACACCGTTAAGATCAGACAATGCAGCATGAGAAGGAAGCCAGAGCTCTACACGAGTTCCCCCTGATCCAAGGGTAGCATCTGTCCTCCGAGGTGATATAAAACGAACAACGCATCCATAATTCTCGAGTAGTTCACGAGCTACAGTAAGCCCAGCCACAAAGTTCCATGTCATATTACCTTCAACCATGTTTTCTGAGAAGAGTCCTGCCCCGAATGGACTATGCGAATACATCTGTGTCTGCCCACACGTCCAACAAAAAAAATAATTGATAACTCAGGATAAATTGGATATGAAGTAAAGGCAATAGAGGACATAACACTGTTAGCATCCATATTTGATAAGTAAAGTATTTTCATGACATAAAATCATATAGCATGCCCAAAATCTTAAAGTTAAAACTCAGAATCATGAGACTAAGAAAATGAATTATCTAAGCTAGTGTTTTGTGATTCTCAACTCCCCTGCTGCAGCAAATAAAAGCAAACAGAAAGTAAGATCATTCTATAAGCTTTGAGTTCCTTGAACCATTACATGATAGCTTTGGTTGTTTAGTCACAAAAGCATTACCGCTTCACATCTCCCAATGACAAAGGAAGGTGAAATTTGTTCATAGCATGCGATGCGAAAATACAAATGTTCAAAGGAGTCCACAACCTCATCTAATATAGAAAAATAATTTTAGCAGATAAAGTTCTCATTATTACCATATAGTGCATGTCTGGTCCGTCATCATCAATTACTACTAGAGCACCACCAGCCGGAGCTGTAGAAGACACAATTTCAACCTTACCCCCAACATGAGTACGTAATAATGCACCCTCAATCAAATTGCTTAGAGCCTGACGCAGAGTAGGTTCATCTACCGCAACTTGCAAAGATTGCGATACTTCACTTAGTTCCACCAGAAGTTGCTGCATGCGAGCAAGAGGTGTCACAGCCTCAACCAAATCTCTCAACACATCAGAAACATTGCATGGTCTTCCTGACATAAGAAAAGCATAAGCTAAAGGAGAAAACTTTCAAATTTGAAAACAGGAGAATCAAATGAACACTATTACTTATGTGCCATGCCTCGAAAATGAATCTAGCAAGGTGATAAAACTCAACATATACTGAGAGGATAAAGCATACCTAATTCCATTTTGTTTCAAGGGAGAAAGGGCCAGAGGTGGCATGGGCATTTCTAAATCCTTGGCGGATGTATCCAATGATAGTTGTTTGCTGGAATTTTGGAACTTATTGCTGGAACTATTTCTTGAAAAGTTATTAGATAACTGAGACCTATTCGACTGTGGATGGGCATATGTTGAACCATGCATTTTCTTCAATGCTTCTTCATTGTAGTGCACAATATTAGCCTAAAAAGTACTGACGAAAAAGTCAGATATACAATCTTTAACTAAAATGAGAGCAAAGAGTTAATATTATAATGTGAAGTTAATTAAGGTTAGATTTAAAATTCCAACTTCATCAACAACCTCATAAGCAGCTTGTAATTCCAACTATAGTAGATTGTGACAAATGGAAAAGAGAAAGCCTGTAAAGCTATAGCCTCTCAAAGTGGAGATCCAAACCCAAACGACAAGGCAAGTAAATGAAATAAGTTAAAAAAAAAAAAAAACCAAGAAAGATATTTAAACAATCCATTGCAGAACATCATTAACTGAAAACAAAGAAATAAAGCTGGGAAGAATGCCGACATACAAGGCACAATGACATGTGAGTGTGACTGAGACAGAGAGAATGGCAATTATAATACCTTTGTCACATAAACAGCATCCTGGAGCTCTTGGAGGGTATCCCTCAAACAGTCACCTTGGACTATAATATCTTCAACAATGTCATAAGATATCTGCAAGAACACATTTTCATATATTATTTTTCATAGAATAAGGAAAATGGGAAAAGAAAATTAAAGCGAGAATCCCAGGTCACTTAAGTGTTCAAACCTCACTTCTCTTCATATGAAGGGACAACATTTTACTTAAAGTCTGAATGCTAGAAAGTGGACCACGAATCTGTGAAGAGTTTAATTGCAGGAAAACCGCAATAAGGTTACTAAACAAATTTTGACGCAAAACACAACAGTGAGAGTTTATCTTACTTGCTCAATCAGATTACTCATTCTGACATTATTTTGCCATGATGATTGTTGAAGCAACATCGATTTCTGGAAAAAAAAAAAGAAAAAGAGCAAGTCATATTTCAAATAAACTGATACCATCAAAAATGCTTGCCAATATGGATGACAGTGATACAGCTGTCCAGAGGAGAAACTATTGTGCAAAGCCGCAAGCAATTTAGTTAAATGCCCGTATATGCTTAAATATCAAGCTTGTAGGGTCAGCTTGGCATTGTAGTAAGCAACTAAGCTAAATGCATCAAGTTTCAAGAGGCATAGATGGTGGATTCAACGCATGCTTGTTTTACTATGTGAATACCAGGCAGATTATGTGGACTTAGCAGACTACTAGCATGAAAGCAAACATCAAATCACTATTCAATTTAAAAAATGAACTACATACAACCAGCAGTCTGACAAATATTTTATCATTTTCTTAGACCCCCCTCCCAAAAATAAAAAAAGGAAGAAAGAAAGAAAGAGGCATGTAATCTACCTGATCCATAACGTATGCCATAGCAAGAGATCGGCATATATTAGTGGCATTTGATTTCTGCTCAGCAGTAAACTTGTGCATTCTCATTCTTTTATCATCAAAAGTTTCAATCTCCGGCGATTTCTCATCCGAACTGGGAGGCAACGAATATGCTTCCTCCGGTGACTGGCAGCTTATCTCATCATGTCCTTCATTCCCACACATTTCCGTTTCCATCACCGGCAGCTCCGCTACCAAAAATCCCACAACAAATGGGTGCTTCACCATTGGAAAAACCACCGCTCTCTGTTCAGGCAAGACTTGCACCTAAAATTCAAATCCAAAATTTAAACTATTGAGTATAAAAATAGTAACAAAGTGAGTAAATTATGACAAATTAGTCCTACTTGTTGACTAGAAAGCGCAGCTTCTGCAGCGCGAAGTCCGGCTGGAACGTTGAAATTACCAACTAATATAACAATGTCGGTTGCGTTGACACCAGGATAACTAACAACTCGACGCAGCTCTAGCCGGTCCATAACATAACTACCAGCCGGTCTCACATAAACCTGCACAAAAAGAAAAGAAAAGAGCTAATATCACCAAAAATAGAAATGAAAATTAAACGAAGCAAACGGAGAAGAATGGTGAATGGACCGAGAGGATAGCGTCGGGTTCGACGATTCTGCGAAATAAGTCCAACTGTTCAACGCAAAGTCTCTGAAAATCAGGACTGGGAAGAACCAAATTGCAGCTCTTCTGGTCAGTCTCGATGCTCTGGAGGAACTCGACGGGAGAGGTGGATATTCCACGAATCGCTGAAGCAACAGCAGAAGCTGAGGAGACCAAGGGCCCAGCAGGCTCGGTTTCATCGTCGGAGACAGTGCGAGTCACGTGACGAAGGGAAGTGGTGCTGGCGGGGAGAGAACAGGAGGCGTTTAGTAGTTTAGGTTTGAGAGAGGAGAGGAATTTGGGAGAATTGGGGCAGAAGAGGAGACAACATGCGCGATTACTGGAAGGAATGGAGAGACGAGTTTGGGGAGCAATTGCAGAGAGGATCATTGTACTGTACTGCACCGTATGGGAAAGGCCACAATTCAGTTTTGTGGTGAAAAGAGATTGGCTGGCTTTTCAAGGTGTGCTAGGGGGCTGGCGACGACGACACGTTACAGCGTTAAAGTCAACAACGCATTTTATTTTATTTTAAGATATAAATTAAAAATTTTAAAATATTTATTATTAATTATATTTTATTAATAATTATAAATTATACATATATATTTTAAAATTTTTATTAGTCACCGTTGAAACTAACAGAGTTGAATAGATTCTGATTTAAAATTCAGATAAATTTAAAATTATTAATTTTAATTTAGATTAAATTAATTTTAATTAATAATTATAAACAAATAAAATAAAATTTAATTATATTTTATCTCCAAAATTTTAGTATATTATACCTAAATTTTAGTGTGTTTTTATATTTAATATATTTTATATTTAAATCTCAATATGATTTATATTTTTTTAATTTAATGCATTTTGTATTAGGTTTTAATTATAATATTTTATTATATTTATTAAATATATATAAAAATAATATTATTTTAATTATTTTATAATATTAATTAATTAACAAATTAAGAGTTAAAATTATTTGATGTTAATATTTATAAAATATATATTTATATATAAATTTTTTATTATATCACGAGAGGTGGTATATGGTATATTATTTTAATTATTTTTTAATTTTTATTAATTAAATAAATTTGAAAATTTTATTATTATTAAAGATAAATAATTTTATTTACTTTAATAATTTTTCATTTTTTTTTTTTTTTTTTTGTTGTTGTTGTAGCCATGCAACAACAGCAACGAGGGCTACCCATCATTAACTTGATGCAAAAGCAAAGAACAAACCTGTTACTGGTAAGGAAAATATCTCTTCCTCTTCTTCAAGTGTTTCTTTCAAGCGAAAGAGGCCACCCAAGATTGAGATCCCAAATGTCTTGCACGAAATCCAGTGGGATAAGCGCAAGTTCAAAGACTTCGCGGCCCAAGACGACGCCGTCTGTTTCAGCGGAATAGGAGTCGCTGTCTCCTCCCTCAAAAGGCAAGAAAAAAGTTTATGGAAGATACCCACAACATCGTTTCCTGCTTACATGACAACTCTAATAAAGTAATGAGTTGCTGCAAATTTTAATATATATATATATATATATATATATTTCATTTTTATGTTTCATTCTAATTTTGTGATCTCTCTTGTTTGTTTTACCGAGACTTATTGTTTTGTTGCTTATTTCAAGAGTTGCTTTGGCGTCTATGATGCACATTGAGGCAAAAAGGCTGCAGAGTTCGCTGCAGAGAATTTGCATACCAACATTTTCGAAATCATGAAGGATTGTACACGAGGTAAGGAGGAAGCAGTTAAAGCTGGGTATCTGAAAACAGACGAGGAGTTCTTGAATCAGGTACTGGCAATTTGGCTTCTTATTTTCTCCGTACGCTTGTATATTTTAGTTTTGCTGGTGATTTATTTGTAAATGCTTTCAGATTACCTCTTTTCATCAGTTAGGATGTTTCTTTGTTTAGACTAAAATTAGATTTTGAAAGGAAATAAAATAAAATTTAATTTCCTAGCAGTTATTATGCATTCAATGTCAATGAATTTGCAATAAAGAATTTGCTAAGATTCAAATGACCTCTTAAATGGAGTTGATATGAAATTCCGTGCCCTGAAAAATGGGAAATTAGAAATCTTGGCACTCTCGGTTTTCCTTTATTCTTGGTCCACAAAGTTTGCTTGCTAAATAAAGTTTGAAATACATGGGTAATTGGTCTACCAAAGAAAGAATAATGTGTGAGACCAAAGAAACCCATTTTAACTTGAATTAAATATGGTCAGCCTGCTTTAGAAGTCTTCTCACCCTTATGAAACTGATTGAACAGGATACAGAACTAATGTGGAATTCTGTTCAAGGGTTATCTGCATTTACTGCGACAATCCTGTTACTGCATTGGGCAAGCACCTTATGCTGAGCAGTAGTACTTAATATGTTGGTGAACAAATTTATTATCATTCCAGATGTTTTGGGTTTTAATGAGCTAGTTCTAGCCCATGTTATAGTTTAAGTACAACCCTCCCATCAGTGGGTTCAGGTGGTGTATCCACAAATGGACTTGGGTTAGATACTTTAACTATGTCATACCTGTCCTTTTTCTTTAATGATAGAATCATGTTATCACTCTATGGAGAGTATTTCTAGTAATACTTGCAATTTAAACATGTAGGAGACATTGACTAGATTGTATGCTGTAAATGCATTAGGTTAACATTTAGTACATTTGAAGGCATTTCTATATTGTTAAACTGACACCAAAGGAGGAAGATCTGTTCAAGTTACAACGAATATGTTGATTTGCAGATATTGGGCTTAACCTTTTAAATTAAAACTCGCATAAGAGTGGAGTCAATGAAGCAGTCATATATCTAATATCTCTATTTGAAATTCCTTTGTCTTTCTGTTAACCATCCCTGTCATCTTTCCTTACCCTTTATTCTCTGGATATGTTAAACTAGTGTGTGAAATAAATGCAGGGTTTAGTTAGTGGTGCCTGCTGTGTAACAGCTTTTGTTGAGGGACAGGACCTTGTGGTCTCAAACTTGGGAGATTGTAGAGCTGTCCTATGTTGAGGAGGAGTGGCTGAACCCCTTACAACTGATCATAAAACAGAAAGAGAGGATGTATGCAAACAAATAGAGAATAAGGTGCGTATTATTGTGTGGTCGAAGTTATAATAAAGGAGCTAAAATTCAAATTGATGATTTCTATTGATACTGTGTTGCAGGGAGGATATGTGGAGTTCCACCGGGGAGCTTGGAGAGTTCATGGGATACTTTCTGTATTTAGAAGTATCGGAGATGCTCATCTGAAGAACTGGGTGCTGGCTGAGCCTGATACAAAAATCCTTCATTTTTCTGACACGGAGTTTCTTGTGTTGGCTTTTGATGGATTTTGGGATGAGGTAATGAATGAAAAACTCTTCTCCACTCCTGCTAGTTGGTCTTTGCTACGTGCAGTTGCTTGTCCCAAGATGGTTTAATCTTCTTTTGTTAAATGCATGATACATGAATCATTAGTTTCCGCTAACAAGTATGTTATATATAAGATGATGATTTGAACAGTTAAGTCTTCTGCAAAGCATTTGCTTGATCAAAAGAAGATAAAAGATAATCAAGCCATGAAGCACTTTGTCTCTTTCCTTGAAGGGTAGGGACTGAAAATGTTAAACTGGTGGAGAGGTGGCTAAAATGCTTTACAAGACAAGATCAGGTTGTGATCCATTGAACTTTATAAGCTGAAAGTGGCTTGGTTCTAAACACAAACACAAATCTACCATAAACGAAATGCTGTGTCATTGCCACATTAAAGATCATATGACACGAACAGAGATGGATTATGTTTCTGTTAAGAATTATTATTATATTCACTTGATTCTTGACCTACATCTCTGATTTTTTTGCCCAGGTTGGCAACCAAGAAGCTGTTGATACTGTGAAATGGTTATTAGCTGGGAAAATAATGGGACCTTGTAAACGTCTTTGGAAAGACGATGATGGTTATAGCTATGTAAACGTAAGTCCTTCATCAAAGATATGGAGGGTTTCACTGGTCCAGCAGTCAAAAGAGACAGGTCAGTCTCCCAGATGTAAGAAGACCATTGATGGCTGGAAAGATAGTGTAAAAGACTTTTCTTATGATCTTGGATCACCTCCATCTAAGTCAAGAAGAATTTCAATAGTCAAGAGAACAAATGTAAAGACCGACTCTTGCAATCAAGAAAACAATGGCCAGAAGAAGAGTCCTGCTTCTGAAGGACTTATGGCTGCCTGCAAGGAGCTTACAAACCTTGCTTGTAAGTAGGGGTAGTTTGGATGACATCACTGAGATGATAGTTGATTTATACCAGTTTAGATGCAATAGCTGATTGTGTAAATTAGGCTATCCACATTGATTAGGCACACTCTGAATATATCTCGCACCATTGCAGCAGGATGGGCTCTATGTCATGGAGCTGCACATGATATCAATTAATAGTTAGCTTCTTTGACTGCAGATGTACTCCCTTCCTCTGGCCATTCTCTCATGTTTATGATTAGAAACTTCAATTTAAATCTCTTGTAGAAAAAGAAATGTTGAGAATTAATTGATTTTGAATGAAGATTAAATGTGTTAGCACAATGTATTTGGTTATATGTGTTTATAGAGTGTCATCACGTAAGCGTTAGCTTTGATTCATAACCTCACTGTTATCTCTTGCTCGCATTTTAGCATACTAAGATAATAGACAATTAGCCCATTTGCTTGTATAGTAAAAGGAACCCAATATAAAATGGCATAATCATGAAATGATTTTGGAAAGGTGTTTGACACCCGTTTAAAGAGGATCTAAGCAATTCTTCATAAAGATATTAATCAGACATCATCAATTTTCATACGAGATGAATGAATTAATGAATTGTAGTAAGACCCTTCATACAATGAAGCATATCTTTCTTTTGATCGGAAGTTAAGATCCAGACAAGTGAGGGTTACAAGGTTCTTATCTCCGTGTAAGATCTGCTATAAAATCTGCAGGATCTTTGGGATTTCAGCCTTTCTTTCCCCGAAATATTTTGCCTACTCTTCAATGGTAGCTCTACTGACATTTCAAGTGGCTGAGGAGAAAACGGAGGCGTTTTCAATATGCTCATGAATAGTTCCAAATTTAATAACACAAAATAAGAAGAACAAACATTGCAAATCCAAATTTCTTTCACTCATTATTTTTTACCTGCCACCTTTTTGCCCCCACCCACATGCACTAATGCATGAAAAGGCTCCCCTATCTCTGCCATAAAGAACTACTTTTTGAGGTACACTTTCACATAGGACTTCAAATCTGACGAGAAGGGCTTATGATTACTTTTTACCATACATGAAAAAGCTAACTTTTATTGGGATGAATCCTATCATTGAAAGCCAGCCCATTTTGAAGAAGGAAAAAGTAGGTTTGTTAACAACAGAGAGAGAAACAGGTGAAAAAGCTTACAAAGGTAGCATTTTCATTTGATGTATTTGAATATAAAATGAGTTTTTCTTCCATCATTCTCACTCTCCCGTTCTTCGAAAGCTGCCAACTTGGAAATTGATAATTTTCCTCTTGATAACAAGCTGCCAACTGAAACTCTGGCAGCATCCATGAGAGCAGATCTTGTAGGTGCGACCTGATCCGTTACTTTCATTGTTCTATTATTGTTGCCACTTAAAGAATTGAATTCTAATTTTCTGTTCAAACCAACCAATTCTCTATCACTCTCTCAAGATTTAATTATCATGCATGATTCAATAGGAATTCCTGCTTGCTTTTCACCTGGCGAGAGGCAAGCTGCTGATCCAGCCACAGCAGCCAGGTCGGGCCAGAGTGTGTTTATGTCTGTTTATCGAACACAGCTTGCCGGTGAGTGTCGTGTGATCACTGTTACATGGTGCAAGAATTTGCTGCTACATGGCTTATCTGTTTCTGTTGATGGACCTGACGGAGACGAACTTTACCGGTGCAAGGTTGAACTGAAGCCATGGTATTTCTGGAGAAAACAAGGCTCCAAGCACATAATAGTCGATGGTAGAACTGTTGATATTTTTTGGGACCTAAAAGCTGCAAAGTTCAACGGTGAGACAGAGCCAAGATCAGATTACTATGTTGCCATTGTTTGTGAAGAAGAGGTAGTTTTACTTCTAGGTGATCTCAAGAAAGATGCCTTTCGAAAGACAGGTTGCAGGCCTTCTCTTATTGAACCCATGTTGGTTTCAAGGAAGGAACATATATTTGCGAAGAAGAAGTTCTCTACAAGAGTCAAATTTCAAGAGAAGGGACCGCTTCATGAAATCTCAATTGAGTGCAACAACAATACCAGCGGCGACAGCAATCTTGGTGGGTTTGATCTAGAATTGGAGATAAGGGTAGATGAGAAGCTAGCTGTTCGTGTTAAGCATCTTCAATGGAAGTTTAGAGGCAATGAGTTCATTGCTATTAGCAAAACTAGAGTTGAAGTTTCTTGGGATGTCCATGATTGGCTATTTGGTTCAGGTCCAAGACGTGGCATGTTCATATTTAAGCCAGTTTCATCATCATCTTCTGTATGTCCATCATCAAAGTCAGCTCCTGCATCCCCAGAATCATCATTCTCAAAGGTGACAGAATTATGCAGCCAGGATGCACTAGCAGAAGAAGATAATGCAGGTGTATCATCCAGGTTTTGCTTGTTTCTATATGCTTGGAAGATTGAGTGAATGATATAAATATATATATATATATACACGCACACATATATGTATAAGTATGCATGTTGCATCAGTTGAATTTTTAGTACCATTATCATGTATAGGATATAAGATGATAATGCATATGGTCAATCTCTTAGGAATTGAAGAAGAAAATGGTCATCATTCTCCTACAGTTTCCGGGATGTTGGCCAATCAGACTGAGAGATAAGGTTTGGTGTCCAGCATATGGGCCCAAAAATAGCTGGATTTATCACACCTGGACAAGATTGGACAGGCCAGATAGGATTACGTCCGCATTCCATGCCCAATAATTCTCCAATCTCAATACCAATCTAGAGTTTATAATACTTAATGCAGTCATGTTCTATGGCTATCATTTTCTCAATTTGTGTGTGTCAAAAAAGTTCAGCACTATTAACATACATGTCTAATCAGCAAAGACAACCTATCTTTTGGAGTATATGCAAATGCAGTTGATGGTGATGAATGCAAGCAGCACTTAACAAATGAGGAGCCTGTATATGGAATTTTCTGTTGTTTTCTTTTGTAGCTAAATTATTTTACTTATATTATCAGAACCCAAGTCTTGATTAGTTAATTTTTTTATTTATTGAAAATATCCTGCTAAAATATAGATTTAGAAAAGTGCTTTCAGAAATCAGAAAGCATGCGAAGTGCTTCCAAGACCAAGTACATATTTTTTATTCAAAAAAGGGTAATTGGGTGCAGCCCATTACAACCTGCCTGCCACCTGCATGTAAATGTCGCCTAAAGACAGAAAGCTTGCATAATTTGGACCAAATGGTGGACCAGAGACCCAAAAGTTTACATTCTTATTGGCCAGAAACAGAACCCAAAAAGAATCCAAACCTCTTTACCATGCTCTGTGAAAGCCTTCTCCTTCTACTCCTAACTTTTGAAAAGCACTTTTAGAAGGTAAAGAAGGCTAATGGAGATTCAGTGGTCCATTCTATGACAAGCCATTTTCAATGGAATTGGTGGGTCGGTAAATGAACCATTAATTATTTGATTGTATACCCACTTGTTGGCTGCTTCCGTATAATGGACCCCGTCCCAATTTATACGAATAGATGGATCTTTGCACGATTTTGCAATCAAGATCTCCTTGCCATTTACAGTAATCTTGCTTCCACATTTCCTGTTCTTGTTGTAGTTATACTTCCCACCATGTCCACAACAAGCCAATAAAGGGTTCTCAAACCCTGCAAATCAAGAAAATACTATAAACAAACGAGTATTAATTGTCAAATACAAATAGATGGTTGTCAATAAAATGAAGAGTTACCAAGCGCCTTGGCTTGAATGATAAGTGAAAGCTTGACAGTGTAAACATCAACATATGTAATTGCAGCCAAAGGAAGATCTTTCCTTAGTTGAACCACAGCTTCTTTCAGTCTCCTGTTGAAGAATTGAGCCACCTCATTGAACGGAGTAGCGCAGCCGTATTTATCTATTTGGGCCGCAAAAACAAGAAAACGGGCCAAAGTGTACGGCAAGCATCCCAATGGGCCTGTGTTGTGTATCCAAAACGATCTTCCCCCCTGAGAATAAACTTTCTGCAGTAACCGCAAACATTAACTAGCCATTCTGCTTCCATCCGATGTCATTTTTGAATAAAAGGAAAACGGTTGCTTATTATTTCACCTTAACAACAATGGAGAACTGGCGCAGAACATCTGGAACATATGCCTTAACTTGTTCCAATGTCATGTTTTGTTTGAAACCAGAAGTGAGATCATTTTGGCCAATGTCGAATGTGTACAAAGCCTTGGAGAAATAAGCCTCCTTGGGCAGCAAATTTTCATACAACCCTCCTACTCCAGAGTATAATGTTAAAATGATTGCATTTTTCCTCTAGTAAATATACAGTAAGAATCAATATTCTTATTAAAGTATGCGTTCACCTACCTCGTTTTCGAAATACGGAAGATCTTCTGTGGAAATCCGAGTATTGAACAGACTGAACATCTAATGAAATGGGACTGTATCCACTTTGGGAAATCGTTGTGTTTTGAGGTCTAACGGTTGATCCAGCGGTGGCAAAATTAACTCCATGCCTGAAGTTTGATCCCACAGAGTCTAGAAATGGACTAAGATAAGGCAGTCCCAATCCTTGCGCTGAAGCAAGAAATAACAGTAATGGAAATCAATGAATTTTGTCGTCTTTCCCTATTTTTGACTGATGATCGTCCTCATAAACGAATGTTCTTAAGATCTATGCCACTGTAAATTTGAGAGAGTACTTGCAGTATCATAGTTTAAAAAATCGACGACATGTTGCCGACAAAGATATGCCGGAAAGTTAATATTGAAAGACGACCTGAAATAAAGTACCTATAAAATCGACAATGAGACGGCCATCGGAGTAGCGTCCGGCCGGAGAGTGAAAGAACGTCTCTCCGTTTGGGAAGGGGGCCTGTCCGAATGCCGCAGATAGACCGCCAGTGTCAGAATTTGAGTCGCCGAAGTTAAAAACAGCAGGAAAATTGCAAGCATTTAAAGAGGTTTCGGGAGAATTTGGCAGTGACGTTACTGATGAGATAGAGATGGCAAAAAGGATTGCGTGTCTCAGGTAATGAAGTTCCATGAATGCCAGAGGAGAAATGAAATTGCGGGAGATCTGAGAAGAGCTAGTGAGGCTGTTTTACTAGGTAATAATGAATGATTCCCAACTCATCGTTGACCCGGTATCCCGGTCTTGGAAAATTACAAAAAGTAGGACAAATTCTGTGACAAGCCAGATGATTATAGGAATCAAATGCCCACTCGCAGATTACTTATACAGGATTAATGGTGAATTGGATCCTACTTTATTTGCTGACACATTTTGTTAAGTAATTAATTAATTCCCTTTTGCAGACAAGTCGTCGACGTTATCATTCATCGATTGACTGGTGGTAACAAGGATTTCAAGAGTGGACAAGAGAGAGAATAATTTAATATGGATATGAAAATTGCAATTAGAGAGAGAGAGGGCACATGAAATTGAACGTGCTTAATCTTCCACTCTATTGCATGCCATATGCAATGGAATGGGGGGATCGGAGTATGCACCTCCGGCAATCTGATCGTAAATAAACTTGTTGGCTGCCTGAGTGAAGTGTACACCATCCCAGACAACATATCCTGCTGGATCCTGGCATGCCTTTCCTCCTGACACTTGTTTGCCGTTCACCATTTTTGTTCCTCCACATCCCACGTTCATGTTGAAGTTATACCTTCCGCCACGCCCACAACAAGTTCTCAACGACTGCTTGAACCCTGGAGCAATGCACATTAGCTAATTAAACCATATTCATGCCTTCCTTCCAGTTTTAGTAACAATACTAACCGTGCTTGTATCCCTGGTGAAAGAGAGCATATTTCACTGAGTAAACATCAACGTATGTGAGTGCAGCCTTGGGTAAATCCTTCCGTAATTTCACAACAGCTTCCTTCAATTTACTGTTGAAATACTGAGCCACTTCATTGAAAGGAGTCGCACATCCAGCCTCATCTACCTGTGAGGCTAATACTGGGAAGCTTTCAATTACATACGGCAGACAACCTACCGGACCCGTATTGTGTATCCAAAAGCTTCTACCTCCTTTTCTGTATATATTCTGCACAATTTATAAGCATTACAATCATTGAGAAACTAACAGAATTTTGTTAATTGATCCAACGATCAGAAATGTGTTATCATTTACCCTGATTACGTTTGCATGCTGAGTGACTACTTCTGGGATGAATGCTCTAACTTGGTCGGTAGTCGTGTTGGAGAAGTAACCGGCAGCGAGATCGTTTTGGCCAATGTCAAACGTGTACAAGGCACTGGAGAAGTCTTCACGCTTGGGCATTCTTTTATAAGCATTCAAAGATTTAGGCAATAATGTTGTGTAAATTCCACTGTGGTTACGAACAATTTGCGATCTACTACGAAAATCATCGAATTCACTCCACTGAACGTCCAGGGAAATGGGGCTGAAACCGCTCTGTTTAAGAGTTGTGTTCTGGGGTCTGACGGTTGATCCTGCAGTGGCAAAGTTGGCTCCGTGAGAGAAATCGCTGCCCACCGGGTCAAGATATGCACTCACGAATGGTAATCCCAAGCCCTCAGCTACAAATTCACAATTAAAAAACAAATGAACATGTTAACATCAATTCGTTTTCTGATAAATAACAATCTCGGATTCTCGGTCAACGCCTGCAATATTGCAATAATTGAACTGAGAAGAGGCGTATCCTCGCGCACACTGAAAGAATCCGGCGCATGCACTGCGTTGGAAGTTTCAGAGTGGGACCAAAGTTAAAGTGGATAGAGATATGATACTTTTGTCGAGTAAGCAACTGCGTTTGGCTTGGCTTGGCTTGCCGTCGGCGGGTTGTTTGAACTTCTCAAGATAATGACATCCGAATCCCACAAAAACCGACAATAATGCTTATTCGACATTGGTTTACAGGTTAAAGTCAGTACAATCCCCGGTTAATTTACTGTATAACGTTCCGAAAACCCGTTAAATGAATGAAATCATTGAGAAAAATAAACAAATCCAACATCGGAACGAACAATGAGCACACGATATATATTCGTGGGAAAGGCAAGCATTACTGCTAGTTAGGAGCTGAGACAGCAGGAAGCTTCCATTTACCTATGAAGTCAACAACGAGGCGGCCGTCACAATACCGTCCAGCAGGACCGCCGAAGTATGACATGCCATGAGGGGGATGAGCCTGACCAAAAACTGCAGACAAGCCACCGGTATCTGAATTCGAGTCACCGAAGTTGAAAATGGCTGGAAACTTACACTTGCTAGTTCTGGCCAACACCAACGGTGGAATCAAATATACCGAGAACAGAAAAAAGAGAATGATAACGAATGAAAAGAAATTTGACTCCATGAGAGTGCTGTCAGAGAAAATTCACAAGACAGAGTACTGCAACACTCGGAAGAAATTGTCACATACAGAGGGGCTCAGGCGTCCGCATAACAGGAGGCAGAAATGATATGAAAGTTACCATAATATATAAGGTCTTCGTAAGCGACAGGAACTAGAGGGGGAGGTGGTAGTATGTTATTTTCCGTAGATACGGGTATGATCAATCAAAATGGGTAATCTTAATCTGATCTCTGGGTATCCATTTAATTACTACCGCAGTCGTAGGAAGAGGATTTATCCACGGTGGTTAATTGGCAAAGTCAGAGAGGGATCTCAATCAAGTTTGGTTTGATGAATCATGAATCAGTTTCCAGAACTTACAGATAGAAAATTTTAAAAGAAACATCATAATCAGTTTGTGATCTTCCAGTTATGGAAGCAAACTCAGCAATTCGATATTTGGGTAACTGTAACTTGTAAAATTGCTGATCAAATATAATTGCATTAATATTTCTAGCTGTCCGAATTTTTTTCATTCACACAGATTCCTTAACCGAGATTTGAATCTAAAAATCATACGTGGGTTGAAGTAAAATCTCAGAAAAGCAACTGCTTTTGAAATTCTGGGGAAAAGTTGGTTGGCTGACAATGACTCGGGTTGGAACTTAGTACACGGAATATAAAAAATAAGCGTTCACCCCACAACAACATGACTCCATGGCCCAATGGATAAGGCGCTGGTCTACGGAACCAGAGATTCTGGGTTCGATCCCCAGTGGAGTCGTCCAGTTAGATTTTTCCATTTTTTAACAAATTTAGTTTTCATGTCATGATCCTAACCACTGCCTCTGTAGGTTCTATTGGTTGTTTCTCGTGTTTTATGTTTGTATCAAGTTATGGTACCCACTAAGCTTTCGTAATCAAGTGGGGTGTGTGTGTGTGTTGGAGAAAACCTGCAGTGCAACAACCGTTTAAGATCCATGTGCTGCATCTCTAAACTAGTTTAATGGGGACTATATAAAGATGATTGAATGGATGATGACGACGTAAGACATGCAATATTTCTTTGCTTCACAGATTGTAGTATATTTAGCTGAGTAGATATCTTAGTAAATAAGCACCCCATCCCCATCATGAAGTTGGGAAACCCTGTCTTGAAGCTACTTGTTGGACTCGAGTCACCTCACTGAAAGGCTTAACACTCTGCATTTCAAGGCTTTGAACGACACTCAATGACCATATAAGGCAAGCAGCCAATGGGCATGGCGCGGGGCCTGTATTAGTCTTGTTCCACGAATCTGTTTCGAATATTAATAACAGGATCATGCTGGAATTCAGTTCTGTATTCGCCGGTGATATGCCAAAGAATTTCATGCAGTGAGTGACTTGATAAAAAGCCTTCTCATTGCAGAATAACATGACATCGATCTTGGCGCTTTTGGGGCATCTGGTCAACAATGGACTGGCTTGCGACATGCCTTAGTAATGAGAGTCGCAGGGTTTGAGAGAAGGCTATCAAGAATCTTGTTGGGTATCCATTTATTTGCAGCTTCAGAATAATGAACTCAATCCCGTCTAATGATATTTGAAGGGGAACTTCATGCTGCCCCAAAAAGTTCAGTCCCTTTCACAACAGTCTTCCTGCCACATTAGAGATGGTAATCGCTGTAGTGACCACAACAGTGTTCGAGGGGATCCGTAAAACCTGTTAATTCTCAGCTCTGAAATATAAGATATTGAAGTATAAAGAGAATCGGTAAAATGAAGCCCAAAATGCAATGCACAGACGTAACATGCTTCTTCCCTTGAAAAATTAGAGCATATTTAGCTCAGTAGATGTAAACATACGTAAAAAACTCATCACAGTATCCTTAGATTAATGCAGAAAGTCAGAGACTGTTTCAGTCAAGAGAACAATCAAATTGAGGATGCTGGTAAAACACTTGAAGTTGAACAGGGATGACAATAACTCTTACAAAAGAGTGGAGAGTGGATCCAAAATAGGGATACCAGTCTGCATTTCTTTTTCCATAGTTTTGACTCAACTGATTGCCTAAGTTGCTTCCTCCTTTCGGTTTCCCATGGGTACATGATGGTTTCTTATCTCCCTTCCCAAGTTCTTGAAAGTATGAACTAGCTTCCAAGTCATCGATGATTGTTCTTGCTGCCAACATAAAACATCTAAATCCCATCCGATTATTAAGATCTTCAATTCACGGGCATCTAAACCAAAATTTTATGTTGCATTTGGTTTCACAGCTCTTCTTTCCAAATCCTCTCTACTTTGGACGATGACAACGCAAACAACATGTTCCTACTGCTATTGCCATTGTCATTTGTTGTTGCCTCACGCTTGCGGAGTGATACCACATTGGCAACAGTAAGAGTAGAAAATCTTTCTCATTACAACTAAGTCTTAAGTGACTAATATTAAGAAATTTAAGATATAGGGAAAGGAGTTATTTTAAGCTGTTATTACGGCAGTCTTCTTAGCATACATGATATGATAGCATTCCAACAATGTCAATATATGAAAATATCACGTGGGTAGCACAATATTGTAGAAAAGATTCCTTCAATTGCTGCTCTGTCATCCAATTGAGTCCAGAATGAAGATCATTTTGTACAATATCAAATGTGTAAAGTGCCTTAGAGAAGTCCTCAGGTCCTGGAAGATTGCTTTTGACATATGAACTGGCACCTGGAAAATAGAAACCACTGAAGAATTATAATAAATTGACTGTATAACAAAATTGTTTCTTTTTTCCCAAGTCTTGTTCACCCTTGAATTAACTGCAAAATTCACTTCTAACATTCATTGCATAACTCAATTGTGTGTGCTTTGAATTTGTGAAAGCTGCATATAAAGAGAGATGAGACTAAAACCTCCCTCAAATATTCTGCTATCCAAATGGCCGAATTGTAGACTCTCCAGTAGCAAAATTTGCCCCCATGTCGAAATTTCCTACCAATGGATTCCACATACGCAGTCAAGAATGGCAGTCCCAATTTCTCAACTGCGAAGATTAGTACATACAGTTAGGGATCGTCCTAAGAACCCGCTTTCATTTTACCGAAACAACAGAAATATATCAAACTGCTTGTATTTATCAGGATCCTACGGATAAAAGTATTTCTTCACCAAGAATAAAACACGAGTCCTGCTATAATTTAGAAAGACTCTTGGCTGGGAGGGTAACCTGAATCTGACTAAAAATACATTCAATCCATGTCTTTGAAAATAGGTGTCAAAATAGTAGATGATTATAATATCAAATGCTGCAGAGCCTGCGCCAATTGAACTACCAACCCTATAAAATCAAGAATGGCACGTCCATCACAGTACCTCCCTGATAGTTTGTGAAAGAAGATGTCGAGATTAGGTGAAAGGAAGTCGATGAAGTGCTGCTGATTTGCTACCATTGTCAGAATTCGAATTGCCAAAGTTGAATATCGTCTGAAAAAGACACACGTTCGAATTGATAGCAGCAGCCCCTTTTGTCTTTGCAAAGTCATGGAAATGGAGAATGGCACCTTTCCATCTACCATCCACGTTACTGGGTCTTGCCAACTTCTACTACTCTCACAATTTTGCTCGAATCGGTGATGTTGCTACCTTCCTACTACGTCCGTTCATGTTTCTCGTGTTGTCGGCTTTGTATCTACTACTCCTATTTCATATTTTTGAATTCTAATATAACCGGCCTAATACGACGTTGTATTTAATATCTTCAAATTCTAATACCAACTGATCTAATGTAATGTAATGAGAAAGTCTAACTAATACAATATTATTTATTCTGATATGACTTATGATGATACTGTTAACAGTCTAGAGTGACACATCGAAACCACTTTGACACAGCTAAAGTGTAGCACAACAAACCCAAACTCTTAACTCCTCACCATTTTGTTTTCTGATACTCGAAAATTTCAAACCCTTAATTCAAAAAGCCTTAAACTAGTTGAGAGAGACAGAATACATCCCATCCGAGTGAGTGATGTGAGATTTTACATCTAATTCCGGCTTCTTTAGTATGAACTATTTTGAAA
This sequence comes from Swietenia macrophylla, assembly GCA_032401905.1. Lineage (NCBI taxonomy): Eukaryota > Viridiplantae > Streptophyta > Magnoliopsida > Sapindales > Meliaceae > Swietenia > Swietenia macrophylla. The sequence goes on along the minus strand of CP135585.1, from coordinate 6,441,411 downwards.
GGCAGAAGACGTTCCATTTTCAGTACAAGAAGAAAGTGGGGGGTGGGGGTTATGCTTTATTGGATTGGTGAGATTTAGATTTTACATTCATCATTTGAGTGCGCGGAGAAAAACTTTGATGTTAGCATTTACCTTGCTATCGTGTGTGAGCGTTTGAGAGTTGCTGCCTGCGATGTAGAGAGCTAACCACCAAAAGGAAATACCAATTCATCATGCAAACCGACAAGAAATTATACGTATAAAGACTGAGTTGCATTTTATTTTAATCCAGGGAACCAAGATCAACCGTATGAACACTCATTTTAAGAGTTCACAAAAATAAAAATAAAAAACAAATATAACTTAACTGGAGAGTCCAATAGTGTTCCATAAAATTTTAAATAGTTCTAAGAAAGATTACAGGCTCGTTGCCTCAGAACAGACCAAAAAGGGGGAAAATTTTTTTTTGCAATTTTACATAGTTGCAACTTCAAGAAGTAACAGTAGATCAAGTTTCCGATGATGCCGGTTCTCAATAATCCTAGCTCCATTTCTTAAGAGAAAAAAGATGGGACTAAATAAGTGAGACAAAATATTATTAGCTACCGGGTTGCCGTCAAATGCATACAAGATCACAATCTACACCAACAGTTGTTCACCATCTCTCTCTTGAACTTTGCCTGCCGCAATAACATAAACATATCAATGTCTGAGATTATGAGCAGACCCAGAACACTCAGAAACGGAGAAAATGGGACGATATGTATTGTGTACCATCATTATTACATGCAAGAAGACCACGGCAAGGAAATTTTGGGAAAATGGAAACAAATGATGGCACATGCTGAACTCGGGGGCAAACAAGGGCTATGAATTAAAGAAATAACCTCATGAAACCAATTTAAAGTTAATTAATTTTAATAGTAGATCATGTTTCCGTGTTAGTTGCAAAATCAAATCACTGGATCAAAACTAAGGAATTCTCATTTTTAAGCAACAAGTGATTCCAAATTTTTCTTAAAGAGAACTAGTATTACAAAACTTTTTGCATAAAATTTCTGTGCTTGTCATGTCTATTCTAATTTCACAAAAAAATACTAAAATAGATAAATATTTCCAATGCTTCGGATAAACCTCCACTGAAGTACAACGTAGAATGCTTACAATTTTATAATCACAAACTAACTCCCAACCAATTTCAGAATTCCCTCAACATCTTTCTTTAATGAAAGATTCTAAGTCTTAAATATCTATTACTTTAAAAATTACCAGCAATGATAACAAACATTCAATGTCAGAACTTCATGCACTTTTATATTACGATAATCAAGGGAATATAATCCAAGAAGATGAGATATATCTGAGTAATATACATCTCTTAGAACTGCATCCTCCATTATTTAAAAAGACAAAGAAGAAAAGTAGAAGAAAAAGGTCAAATACCTTGATAAGATAGAAAATTAAATTGAATAATGACAAAAGACAACTTTACCTGTCCAAGTCCCTGCCGCCCAGAAATCCTCTCTCTCTGCCACCTTGAAATGATCTCCTGTCATCTCTAGACCTAGTCCGTGCATCACTCATGCCCCGTGAATGAGGCCTATCCATGGACTCTGTGCTTCTAGACTCATCAAATGACCCAGACTGGGAAGGTGGTCTCTCAGGAAAACCAGTGGCCCTACCTGCCCCAGAACCAGGTCTGTCCACGGCTTTCTGGCCAAACCGTACTTTGTCATCCAAGTCCCGGATAAGCATTTCCAGTTCCTGTTCTTTGCTGAGTATAATATCTTGCAAACTGGGTTGGTCTCCACCAGACCCTTGCAGGGATTCCTGATTTGCTTTTATTGTAGATTCTTTCTCAAGTTCCTTCTTCAAGTGGTCAATTTCTTCTTTCAATATCTTTTCCTCCTCCGTTTCAGGCCTGAAACATTTTCTCCGCATTAGAGTTGAATATACAACAAGAAAGAGCACAGGAGATTACAAAGTCACATATCAGCAATGTATCCACCAATAGATCGACATAAAATAGTACACAAGAGCAAAGTACAGATAATAATTAGTGTACCAAAAAACCAAAACTGTAATCAGTGTACCAAAAAACCAAAATGGTACAAAGGTAAAACCAGCATAGAAGAGATCTCATTGAAGGCTAATCTTGTCATAAATTAACCAAAGATTTCTAGTTAACAGCAGCGAATAGATCACATGGATGACATGTCTAGAACATCACTATGCTCCACAAACAATCCAACAACAACCAAAGACAACTACATTGCATTGAATTAAAGAACCAAGAGGGAGCAGCATAAGGTAAAAATGGAAACATAGCCACATAAGCTCTTGAAAAGAATTTTATAAGCAAACGAAGGGTCCAAAAATATAAACAGGCACAAGCTTACTAAGTACAGCCAGCATGGAAGAGATCACAAGAAAAGCCAAAATTAGCATAGATTAACCAAAGATTTATGGTGGACAGCAGTAAAGAGATGGACAGGATGGCACATCAGGAATGACACTATGCTCCATGAACAACCCAAGAGATATCAAAGAAGAATCTTGCGCTGAATAAAATGACCAACAGGGAAACATAAGCAAAAATGAAAAGATGGACTGGAACATGACCAAATAAGCTCCTTAAGAGAATTATGAACACATATGAAAACCAAAGTATACGGCAAGAGTGCCAGTTCCTCAACAACATAGACATGTTTGAACTTGGCAATTAAAAGAGGTAAATGGATTTATTCTCACTGTATAATCCACAAAACTTATATCAATACATCAAATATTCTTTTAAACATAATAAGTTTAGAATCTCAAAACACAGAGAGAGATGTTATACTGTCAAGAAGCTTGCATCAACACACACAAAGACATAAGCATGCACTGATATTACACACAGAAAATGAGCAGGAACAGACACCATATTGCACAGACAACAAAACCAAGCCAACACCCACCAATCTGTTGCAACAGTATAAGAGGTCAAGGATATGCTTTTCCATCCTGATGTATCACTTGGATGTAATAAATCTCTTTTCATAAGAAATCCAACAATCAAACAACTGCATGAAGGTTGAAAATCTAGGAATTTTGCTTGCCAGCCAATTTAAAACAAGAGGCTAGAGAACATAAAAGATATTTAACAAGCAAATAGCTGATACATATTAACAGGCTTTAATCACATGAGTGCATATGACTGCTAAAGAAAGCACAATGTTCATGAACAGCTTGGCTTGGCTCACTAAGAAGCTCAGTCACAAATATAACGAATCAACGACGACTGACAAGAAAAATTAAACAGGAAACCCATCTTGTGGAACACTGACATAAAAGTTGTTTATCCAATTGAATGTGACCCCTAATTCACTTCAGTCACAAAAGCCTTCAAAGGGAAAAGTAGTGTGAAAACTACCCACATCTTAAACTTTTAAAAAACAGTTAATTCATAATCAATGTTATGAACTAACAAAAACTGAAACTGTTGGCTTAATTTGTAAGGTGAAAGCACTTACAGCTTAAAGGAAAGAATATAGCTAGAGTAGCTGCTTTACATGCACCTGCTAGGTAATTGTTTTCAGTATTACTTTACCTTTATCTACAATAATAACCAGACACCTTAAGTGTAGTTTATGGGAAATACAGTTGAAGGAACAGAGCTTCACAGAGACAGTGAGAGCACATATATGGTACCAGTAAAATGTCCCATAAATCAATTCAATGTTACAAAATCCAGAATCATAACATGTTTTTTAGGGGATTAAGCACTTCATGTAAGAGGGCACAAATAAATCTAGTCCACAAAGTATCAGCTACAATGTGTGTATATTTTCTAATGTCAAAAAGTTATAAAAGACAATTTGTTTAGATGTGTACCAGAAAACATGCCTAATATGTACAGAGCAAAAAAGTTACCTAAAAGTATGTGAAGATATGTTCTACGTACAGTCTTTACAACTTAGTCCAGATAAAACCAATTGGACCAGATCAATTCAGAGTCATTGCTACAAACATCAACCATTTCAAGAAACGGTCTAGCAAATGGAATTTTAAAAGGTATTGCATTACCAAAGCAACAATGGTCCAACAAGAAAGGTTATCACTCAAATCACCATGCATGTACCAGAAGATCCAGATAACTAGGAAAAATTAACCAAGAAAATCACTGCTCTCAGTATTCAAACAGACTCAAAATATTAATGTTTTGTCATCCTCCACAGTAACTCATTGTCACATTCCAAACTGTTGCCAACACATGACATTCTGTGTTCTGATCATACCAACATCAAAACATTGATCAAAAACAGCAAGGAAATAAAAGAATTTCAACCAACAACATTAACTGACAGAGAGACTAATGCCCAAGCTAAAGTAACAATGCAGTTAATTGTGATGAATAAAAGGAGAATGCAATATTAAAACACAGACCTTTCAACCCCACGATGCTCCAATTGAAGATCAATCTTACGCCAATCCTGACCACGCTCCTCCAACAAAAGTTCCCTTGGCTTTGCATCTCCAAATGGATTCACCTTAGGCCTACTGGGTTTTGCCACATTCTCTAATCCCTGCAATCCCTGATTCTCCGACCTGCTGGACTGGGCACTTGAGGGCCTGCTCGAATGGGAGCTTGTTGGCCTGCTCGTGGTCACTTTCTTTGTCTCCATCTCCATCTCCAGCTTCTTCCAATCCAATCCCTTCTCTGCCAATACCTCCTCTCTCGGCCTCGCCGCTCCAAAGGGATTTGGTTTATTCGTTTTCAACACTACTGTGTCATTATGCCCCAAATCCGGCTTCGGCGGATCCAAATTCAATCTAGAACGTTCATCACGAAAGCCACCAGCACCTCGAGTCCAGCGATCAGGTTCCGGACCCGAGCTGCGAAATTCGGAACCAAATGTAGAGGATCTGGGCTGAATCGGCTTCTTCCCAGCTGTCCAGCTATCCACTTCATCTGCACGTGAAAACCCACCACCTGAACCTAAACCGCCATAACGACTTTGACGGCCGGAATCCTGGGATTGTACGGTTTGGAAAGATTTCTTAGTCACCGCCCAGTTATCGACCTCGTCGGCCCTCGACGATTGGTCGAATTCCGAAACCCTAGAAGGAGGGGCCCTGCGTTGTGGCTGCTCGCCGTCGAATCCGCCATACGATCGTCTATTAGCACCACCCCAGGAGTCCTCGCGATCGCGCATCGTTCGCGCCGGCCGTCCATACGACGAGAAGCCGCCTCCAAGGCGACTCTGCTGCATTTCCTCGGCGGAGCGATCTCTGGGAGCCGTGGGGAGGTGGAGCATCTCGTCCGGTGTCAGGCGGTTGTACGAATTGTCAGTGGCACCGGAGGCAGGGTATGAGGCAAATGCTGAGAGAGTCATTTTCTTCTTCTTGGGTTTCGCGCGGACGGCTTCTTTCAGGCTAGGGAAGCTCTGAGACTCGTCTGGCGTGGTTCCACGAGTGGCAGCTGCGGCGGCTGCGGCTTCACGTTCCTCGTCTTCAGCTCTCTCGGCCTCGGTGGCCCAGGCGCCGATGTCACCCCATGTTTTGGACATTTTTACGATCTGAAACTAAAACGAAGAGATCTGATTTGGGAAATTAAAATGATTTGGTTTGTCTTTGAGCTGGGGCCCCGTTAATGGAGCCGGAGCTCCGAGAGCATGCGAAGATGACTTAACTGTTGTTGTTGTTGTGTGCGCAGTTTTGAAGGAATTTTATTTTTTAAAATTTTATTTTTAAAAAAACCTCCCCGTGAAATGAAACTAAAAATTTAGCAACGCCAGTTAAAGCGGCGGCCTTCGAAGATAGGCCAAAGGAAAGGAGGGAGGCGATATGCCAGTGAGTGTGTGTTTCAGATGGTGACGCGCGGATACGGAGATTGGCTGTCACGGTGCGATCGGATAGAGTTGGTACTCCTGGCAAGTGGGACGGTGGGAGTGTGCAACTGTGTGAGTGGCCCACAATTTTACTCACATCAAACGGTCAGGATGCTCTTGGAATCTGTCTTGTCTTGTCAGGCAGGAAATGACTCCCGTGTACGATCTGATATTCACCGTCCGATATTCGCCTCTCGGTTACGCGCATACAAAATCTTGTTGCTCTTTTGCATTATCATTATCGTACAACAACCTCCAGTAGTCAAAATCTTACTGTGTTTTTTCATATTTGCTTTGAGGAGAAATAATTCTGTGTATATAACATATACAGTAAAAAGTACACTAATATTGTGTTCAATCCAAGAGATGCCGAACAAGGCCCATCGAAGTCTAATTTTGGATAAATAATAATAATAATAATAATACGTTGGAGAAGGGTAGAAACATCCCACTTTTAACTGTAGTTAAAACTTTGATTAGTGTTTCAGATGTCCCGTAATAACATGGTCAAATCTTAATCATGGGTTGGTCCGGTCAAGTCAAATTAGGCATATTAGTTATCTTTATTGAATAATCTTTAATTAGAATTATATCATGGTGTATGTCCGTATTTGACTAAGTAACTCTTATTGTATAAATCGATATCACCCGTTTGTATTTTTACAAAATTAAATAAAAAATCACGAGAATAAAATTTAAATATATTGCATATACATGATAATAATATGATTTTGTAAATCGATTTGTCTTTATATTTATAAGATGTGAATAATAAGAATTAAATACTTTAATACAAATTTTTTTTATAATTTTTTGATTATCCTAATTACTTTTATTATTAATAATCTCAAGTTAATTACGTTCTATTTGAACGATGGTCCCCTCACCTCGTGCCATAGCGTAGGATTATATTAAAGTTGTGTTTGTTTCTAAGAAAAGAAATGATAAAGCAAAAGGTAAGGGAAAAGGAAAGTAAAGAAAAAAAAAAAGGGAAAAAGAAATGTTATTCATTTGTATGGTTAATAGACGAAATAAATAAAAAAATTATCTTAATTATATTTTATTTGGTCAAAAATAATTTTTATATTAAAATACAAAATAATTTATATATTTACTAATTTTAAATTTTAATTCTAATTAAATTATAAAGTTTTAATAATTGATTTATTAAATAAATATTTAAATTTTAACTATGTAAATAATTTTTAATTATACAATAACATTTTAATTTTAATTTTAATTTTATTATAATTTAATTATTAAAAATAATTGATTTTATATTCAAATATAATTAATTTATTTTTAAAAATTTTAATATTAAGCCACTAATATTTTTAATAATATATTGTCAAAAATTATAATTAAAAAATAAATAATTTAATTTTTTAAAATAAAATAAGTTTGTAAGAAAAATAAATATTTATATAGTCAAATTTATATGAAGATAAAATTAAAAATTAATATTTTAATAAGAATAAAATTATAAAATTTTCTCATTTTGACTTTTTGTACGTAGATTTTTCACTAGTAATAAAAGAATTTATATTCCTTCGTTTTGACGAAAAAGATTTTTTATTTATTTTTTATAAAAATATATTAAATTATTTAAATTATTTTTTTTAACAAATACACAATTAAAAATATTTATAATATGGTGGATCGATAAGTTGGCTTTGATATCAAAATGTAACAGTTTTGGGCATGTTAATGGGCCCACTGTTCCTCTTACAACAAGTCTTTGAATGTGGTCTGTCTGGTCCGTCTGCCCAGAGATTTTTTGATTGATGATGCCCAATAACAGTTAAACCTGTCGACTATGTCCACCTCCCATTTTTTCATCTACAAAGAATGTTACCATCAACAGATTTCTCTTCATAACCTTACTCCTCAGTTCTGCCATGGTGGTGATTACTATTATCCTCTCTCCCAGGAACTCTTGTAATCACTGCTTCTCCCCATCAAGGATAAGGTAGCAATCCCTCCTTTTTGTCTCTCGAAAGATTTGTCTATCTGAATTTACTTCACAATTCGTCGGAAAACCTTTTGAATTGAGTAGAAAACCTTCTTCCTGAAAGAGATGATCGATCTCTGCAACAAGATATGATTTCCTTGGGGGAAATTCTAGAACGCAGTCGACTTACTATCCAAGAGTCGAAGGAATTGTTTCTCAATTCATAAGCTGAATTGGGGTTATGCATATTTTTGGTCGAGAATGAATAATGATTTCACAAACGAAAATGGGATGTTTTGATGTTGGCGGAGACTAACCTGAAAGTATCTTTGTGATTGATCTTTCAAATGGATCGTATGAGAATGAATCGGGCAGCTTCACGGGTTTAAACAACATTTTCCACTGTCAGTAGGTGGTGGCAGACTTTTGGGTGTCAGTTTATGACTGTTCATCTGGAAATTTTAAATCTGATAGGGCCCAAAATTGCATAACATCACAGTTGACGAAATCGAGGATCGCATATTGAAATCTACCCATAGGAAGATGAATTCGTCCATACAACAATACTGTATTCAGTCTAGTGGTCATTAATTTACACATCATATTACACCCACTCTTCGGTTTCAGACACAGGGCACTCAATGCAACTATGCGTTAGCTGAGGACATAAAAAGAAACTGGAAAGAAAGCCTTTTAACTTCAGTTGCTATAGAACTTAAAAGGAACGTCATATATTTGCCAGAAGCTGCAAGCCTGCAACAATTAAGCTATGTTAACCCATCACTCTCATTGGTTCCTCCTCTTCCTTCAATTTCCAGGAAAAAGAAGTTCTCTCTCTCCCGGAACTTCAAAAAGCTGTCAGGTATCCATCAGAGTCTGGTTAATATATCTCAAGCATGACTACCATGGCCAATAAAAACTACTATACTGATACAGTGCATCTGTCCGAGCCAGGAAGGAATCACAGCTATAACTTACCACTTTTTAGCACCTACTAGACAGTAAAATAAATTTATTGCCATAGCCATCTTCAATTCATCTCTGTTTTGTAACACATGCTTTTGAAATTCTAACTCCTCAGATCATTCCAATGAAAACATTGAAGAAACCGAAAAATAGAGAATATCACACACATGATCATTCAATAATCAGCTGGAACATTACCGTCATTGACAACCAGCTAGAATTTTCCCTTCCCGCTGCGCAACCAAACAGTTTGTTCTCTTCTGCATACCTACCAACACATTCTGCCACGCGTTCACTCTCGACACCGCCTTGACATGATGACCTCCCACGTTCATCTCCGACAAATCCTCCGACTTCAATCCTAATACCTCCTCGGGCTCCGCCCCATCGAGCACCATGATTAAACACGAACAGAACCCTTTTGTTATTTCGGAGTCGCTGTCAGCTCTGAACCTCATTTTCCCTCTCTCGTCCATTGCAACTTCTAACCATACCTGGGTGGCGCACCCCGCCACCTTGTTGGCTTGCACGCGTGATGATTCCTCTAACGCCGGCAGAACCGCCGCGTAGTCTAACAGACGTTTGACCCGGTCAATGGGTTCCGTCAATGACGTAAATTCCGAAATCAACAGTTGAAGCTTAGTTCTCGTCGTTGTGGGTTCTGGGTTGTGCTTGTGTACGCAAGTTAAGGACCTAACTGGTAATTTTCTAGGGTTATTCGTCATCTTGAGATTCATTAGCACGTGCTTAACGCTTGGGTTTCTGAACGAAGGATTTGACAAGAAAGCGGGACAACTTGTGTTTAAGCTCGATGAAACGTTCATGTTTGGATGACGAGAAAGCGACAGAAAATAGGAAAGAAAGGGCGAGAAGTTCGATAAACAGAGAAGTAAACGGGAGAGATCCTTAAACTGCGGGTCACTTATCTCTGCGTGATCTCTGTCTCAGAGCAAGTGATGTATAAATATTTATACACGAGAGAAGAGGCGAAGAGAAGGTCGCAATTCCTGAACGACTTGGGAATTACGATCTCAATTTACTAGAGCCTTTGATTATTACTTTCAATTTCATTGTAAAGAAATAGAACAATTTATCTTTTCTTCTCGGGAACAAATTCTCGACTGAGACGAGAATAAATTCGGATGCATACAAGTTTCCATCAATTTTGGCTAACGGAGTTAGATGGAGCGATGAATTTAAGATAAGCCATGATTTTATGGACTTACTTGTTACTTCTACAAATTATAAGGACTAATTTAATAACTTTGAGTTGGTAAACGAAAACGAATGGAAGGATTTTCTTCTTGGACTGAGAAATCCAATACTCATTGTATCATTGGCCACAGAATCGGATAATGACAAGGGAAAGGGATAAGACATGAACCAAGATTGCTTTGCTTCTCACACTTTGGTTCTTATTTTTGGCTTTGATTTTAAGGTAGAAACAAGAGATCTTGACCTTTTCAATTACTTGGTTTATGTGAATTCTCAATCTTGCATTTGACAAAAGTTGCCTATCACACCTTAAATTTACACTTCTCATTCATCATTTTATCATTCGAACCAAATGCCCATTTGGGTTTTTCCTTATGATCTCGTATATAGGGCAATTCCAAATCGCCATCAAGGGATTGTTAGGGTTGCGTTTGATGGAGCCGCCACAAAGGGACTACAATGCAAATGTGTAGAGTTAACTGAAGAATTCTATATGTTCATGGGGCAGGGCAGCTGCCGGCAATTCCTTCTTCAAAGCACACTTGTCATAGTTACTTGGTATGGAGTAGTTTTCAGCTAAAGAAGTTGCATTGGTTAATTATATTTAAAACCCGTATGTAAGTTTCTTAATTTAATTAGTTGTTTTGTCACTACTGAAGAAAATTTTGGTCCAAATGTGATTTTCTTTGTTAAGCAATTCATTTGTCTTGACTTTATGTCCCTTTCTTGGTAATTAGGTCTTTGATCACTCTATACAATGGAAAGCAATCATTCAATAACAAGTAATCTTACCGCTTGTTAATACTTAAAAAATACATAAAAAGATTATGGGTTGGGCACTAAAATAGTAATCAATTTTTTTAAAAAAGTGCTTCTCCATTGAATATCACTTTCTTGTTCCATCTTAAAATTGACATGGAATAAGCAGATTTAGTATTACAACATTATGGGTAACTTTCAGCTTCTGGAAATTGACCTTTGAAGGGCAACTGTGTTATGAAGTTGTATCTTTCAACAATGGCTGAAATCCTCCACCGCCACATTTCCCTTCTCTTTCTCTTTAAGAAAGGCACAAAAGGGTAAGCATGTTTCCCTTTCAAAAATCAGAATCATGCTAGTGGCACTTAATTGAACCTACTATTCACTTCTTGCCCTTTTTAGCTTCCATTTGTAGAGCATAAGCAGCAAAGTTGGAATTTCATAAACAGAATAATTCATCCCAATATGCTTTGTTCATCCTAATTATGCATATTTGACAATTATCACGTGAAAAAGACAACTTTAATTACATGATTAAGAGTATTTTAAGTGCAAAGGGAGATATTAAGATCTTTGTGATACCTTATTGATAATAGTGTATTCCTCCCACCAAACATTGTTCCACATGGTGAGTGGATTAAAATGAATTTCAGAACAACCCACACCCATTAATTAATATGTTCAAAGATTCCTTGTTGGTAGAACAATGAAAGAAAATTGCTCAAGGACCATACTCCTCCAAATTTCTCTCACACTTTCCCAGTAATAAAATATAGCATATGCTGCCATCATGCATGACACATTAGAACGTCAGGTGCATAATCTGTAATTTACTTAAATACTTTTCGGAATCCTGAATGACAATTGATATTAACTCAAATTCCAAGGAGCACTAAATTCAACCTTCTGACGTTACCAGGTCCAAACCCACCCAAGTATTCATCCACATTCCAGCGAAGTAGCATTTATTAATCAGAAACCAAACAAGAAATTAGGCCACGTAGAAATTTTTATACCAACTTACATGGCTTAAGATTTGCATTATGTTGCAACATACAAGCAAATGGCAACAAAAGAAATACGCAAAAGAAAACTCTGCTCCAGTCTGCCTACACTAATCACAATTCAGAACAAATAGTGCACACCCGTGGATCTCTATTGCCACTGCTATTGACTTGTGCAGCAATCCATAATCCTTTCCACTCCAAACTTCTCGGCCCTTACACGAAGATCCATTTATGTTTTTCTCGGGGAGTGCCTTAGCCAGGTCTGATATCTTGGCGGATACTACAGTCTTTTCATTGTTCAGATTGAAGAATGCAACATATATTTCTCCTGAGCAAGAAAGAAAATAAGACATCAAACCCAGTCGGAAAAGGAACAAAATGAACACAACATGCACCTATGATTTCACAAGAGAAATGGAGTGTAGGGGTGTGATTATTCAGCCCCAAATGTGGTGAGAAGCTAACACCAAAAGCCATGCTAGATACAATTTTGAGCAAGGAATTTATGTTGAAGAAATTCTGAACAATGACTCGTCTCTTCTACTTGGGAGAGATCCATTATTTTTCTAAAAACAATCACCCGAGAAATTGCATCTTTTCCGAAATGTAGAATCTTTGTGCGATTTGCATTGATATGTTCTAACAAACAAGTCATTTTAAAATCCCGTTTCCAGGAAATATATCTTTTCAATCTTCATTATGATATAGTTCCTTTTAGCTTCCCTCAATGTAGTGAAATAGCTTTCAAGTGGGCAGTGGTCGTCATTTATCAAATCTATTTTAAAGTACTCAAATGAGCATTCTGTTTCATTCTAAGCCAAACTTAAAGCTTTAAAGAAATCAAACCTCTTCTTCCAGTTGCAATCCAAGAACGAATTCCACCAGCAGTGTCGCTAGCTGCATAACACATCAGTTAGCAATTGAAAATTATCAGCTTAAAGATGACCTTGAAATGTCTATTATTAGCATGTAGAATATCTGCTTAAAATTAACAACCTTTAACTGAATTCATTGTAGCACATAGACCAGAATAACTGTTTATGAGGGCTCCACTAGAGCTCAACTCCCACATCTGCAAAGTGTGTAGACTTCAAATCTCACTCAAATGAACTTGGTAATAATACCAAATTTATATAAAAAAAGGGAAACAATTTATATTGTATGATATACATATAGAACTAAATATTTGAATAGGATTAAGTAACCAGTCAAACAACATAATTGTTCAAGCACCAAGAAAGAGAACATATCACAAACTTTACTGTCCAACAGGGATTAAGGCTTAGTTGAGTAAAATTGCGAATGACTAGGATTTGTTAAAAGTGGGTCTCCTGAAAACCTTTTGTTTCTAAACATTTCTTTCTGAAAATGAATTGATTATGTTTTGCACCTAATGTTATAGCTAGGACTTCCAATCATGTATTTAGTTATCTGTAACATCTTTTGATGTTGTAAGCGAAGACAATCTCATGTGTCCACAAATTAACACTAAAGGTACCTGGTTGGCATCTCTTCTGCACTTAGAAAATGAACCTCTTTTAAGCTCCTTTGAAGTAAGCTTCTGCTTTGGAGAAGCATCCAAACAAACCTCCATGCCTTCAGTTGCTAGTAAATGAAGTTTCCTTTCATATTGCTGCTTGTTGATTGTCTCTTCATCTCTACACCAGCAGTCAATTAACTCGAAAATTAAGATAAAAATGAAGTGCAAGTAATGGTAAAAAATCCTACAAATAAATCTAATAACGAAAAGGTTTAAGTAGATATTACGAAGCCAAAAGCACTTTTCTCTTGTATAAGCATAAAGGTTCCTCAATTTTGTTTCCTGAGTTTCCTTTCCAGCAGATTTGTTCAAGATCTTGGTCTTGAGCTTCAACTGACCAACCGTTTGTTCTAGAATCTTTACAGCTAGTGAGACCCATAATATGTGTATTTGATGTGCTTGCTTCTGATAGACGTGGAGGGATGACCTTAGTCTTCCTTGTAATTCCCTTTGTTCCAGTAATATAAGGGAACTGTAATGCAGCTAATAATAAGGTACGATGCTATAAGGAGAATATCCTTCAAACACAATTATGAGAAATGGTTCCCATACCTCCTTGTTGTTTGAGCTGAAAGAGTTTATCTCCAGCACCGTAGGATTTGTAATCAAAGAATATGTAGTTTCATCAAGTCTTCTTACATCTCCTCCAAACATAAGAGGAGACCTGGCCATAGCCCACAAGGTCATCTGTTGAGTAAAAATACACAATGTCAAAAAGAATGCTTGTTTATTAATATTGACAAACTATTCCATAAGTGCACATATATTTCAAAAGGCAAAAAAAAAAAAAAAAAATACTTGTACAAGCATACCTGAGTTCTTTGTTCATCTAGATTAAGGTTACAGGTTCTATGTGGACCTTCATTTGCACCTGGAATACATGAAATATCCAAGTAAGTTTTATGGCTTTTCATCCATTCCTGAAGCTTTCCTTCACTAAATCTGCCCAAGCTAACCATCCATGCTTCACAACTTCATCAAATCACAAACACATACAACCCACAGTGCTTCATGATCAGTATGGAAACATCTTATAGAAGATTTTTACATTTCAGAATTTGATCCCAGAGCCGATGCAACTAGCTTCCAAAACATATCTATGCTATATCCAAGAGACAAAGAATACTCTCAGAACAGTTGGCATGCATGACGGTTGAGAGTGATGCAGTTGTCTTTTTGAAAATTAGATATGTTAAGCATAAATTAATTTGCCAAGTTATGTAACCTGGATCAGTAAGCCAACCCAGTGGTAGCATATCCAAGTCAGGCCATGACTTCCCCAGCAAACCCTTGGCACCTATCATATTGGCAGTAGAGAAATCCCTGAAGCAATTGTAACACATATCACAAAAAATATGATAAGGAAAAAAGAAAGTAGAAATTGGAAAGGATAATGCAATCATAAGTCTAAGCTCTTAATGTGTATGAGTTCTTAGTCTACCTTGTAACATTAAAATGAGCTGCTACATCTCCCCATGTATCCCAATCATCACCGGTAATCCTGTACATGTTGACTAATCCACTTACTTCTTTGGCCATAGCTGGTGTCACACTAGTTCCAGGAGACAAAGAATATAGAATAGGGCGGTCCAGCTCCTTCAGGACCTGCGCAGAGATTCTTTGTATGAATGACTGCAAATTTTTGTGAGATTATCACTTAAGTTACCGGGCACTGTTCTGTACATCTGACACGAAGCTTATCTCATTTATATCCAAGTCATCACCAAATACACAGTCATGTTTAACTGCAAGACCAAAACAAATTATATAAATCAGAAAGATTAGATTTAGCCACTCAAAAGTAAGTAAACTGATTAATATGTTCAGTGTGATTGATGCATAATACTGTAAACAAGAGATACTAATCATGCTACAAGAAAATTAACAGGTAGCACCTCAATCAGGATGATTTCATCGGGTTAATCAGGATTTCCTCATGTCATCCATGTGTGATAAGTGTAATGTTGATGCCTGATTTATGCTTTCATGGACAAAATTGGCTTTTAGCATGGTCAAGTAATGATTCATACTCAGGGAAAATGAATGCTCCCTACCAAGAATTTGAAGTTCAATTGAATTTATCTGATCTATAGAACAACAAGAAAGGATGTTTTTCAAGTAATTTTCAAATTACCAAAATCAACACCCCACTCTGCATACTGTTTATACAATGACCTCAAGAAAGCTCTTCCAGCTTCTGACTTGGTATTTACACTCATGAAGCCGTGTTGCATCCATGCACAAGCCCTTTCTTTGAGCCCTATATCTTTTGCCCGCCACTGTCGACCGGACTCCTCATAGGCACCTCCCTGATGAAAATTCAAAATCATGATTCAAGCACTAACATTTGGAGCTAACACTTCACAGATTGCAAGAACTTAAGTCTTCAATCACCGCAACTTAAATTTATTTTGAGGACCAAGAATATAGATTTCAGCCTAAGAAGTAATACCTTGAGCGTGTCCAAGATAGGGGTGTTTGCATTAACTGCTTGAGTACTTATACCTCTCATGACGTGAATCCCAAACTTCAAACCCATGGCATGCACTTTCTTGGCTACTTCAGTAAACCCTTTCCCACCCCTGGACGATGGCCATCTATCCGGGTCCGGTATCATTCTCCCCCATTCATCAATTACGTCAAATCCAAGAGAATCAACATAAGCACCTTTCACTTTTCTTCTATACCAAAGGTAATCCAGTACAACATACTACTTCCAATACACACAAAAATGGGAGACATTAAGTTTCATTACCAGTAGTCCATTTTTACTCTACTAAACTATTATATAATGGGAAATTAAAAAAAAAAAAAAAAGTTTGGTTACCAGCCATGCTCATACCTTGTATCCATGCAGAAGCAAACGCTGAGAAATGATTTCAGCACTTTGCAAGAATTCTTCTTCTGAAATGGTCCAGCAAAATGAATCATAGGAGTTCCAACCTCTAGGTGGTAAGCTAGCATGGCCTAATTCTTTATTTGATATGGTTTCAGATGAAACCCTGAAATCAAAAATAGCTTTGCTTGATAAATATGGGATGTTAAGTCACATTAACAAAGACATAAATAAAAACAATCACGCATTTTCCATTATTTGAATAAAATTTATATGATTTCGAATGTTTAACAAAGATTTCCAGAAGCTGTATAGACATATCTATGGTTCTAAACAGAGCTAAATGATAAAATGTGCCAAAATTTAAGGCATAACTGAGCTAAATTGAGCATATAAATGTGGTCTATTGAGAAAGCGTATTCCTCAACAGATTCTGCAAAATTCATGGTACAAGGAGGTAAAGTAATTTTCTTATACCATCTTGAAATTACATTCTTCTCTTAAAATAAGGTAAAGTAATCTGTCCTTTCAAAAGCAAAACAAAAAACCAACCCAAAAAAAAAAGTGAAAAGTATATACATAAATCGAACTAACTAAATTAGTATTTTGAATTGGGAAAAATTTCCCCCGTCCCATGTCTTTAACATTTACTAATTCTAATTCCTGAGTTCCTCGTCAGTTTCAGTAACTTCCAAGCTCAAACCATAACTGAAATTCAATAAATTCAAAATACTAATTACTGAATAATTCTAGAAATAATCAATGGGATCATTTTTGTTTGACAAACCGTAAAATTGTGAAACGAGACTCTCATCAAAGTGACCTTAAGAGTAGTGGTAGTAGGAGAGAAGCAGGCACCTGTAAAAAGAAAGACCAAAGTAGAGAAACAGAGAGCACAATACAACGACCTTCATGGTTACAGCTCTCGTTGTTGTTGCTTGACAGTGAAACGTAACTACTGTGGGCTTTTTCTTATTTACTTGATATCACAGGGGATCCTCGACCGTCGACGTGTCATTATCTGATCGTGTGGGCCACCAATAATTAATGTTGTCGCTCCTCGAGAGAAAACGAATCGTGTCTTCCGTGTATTTGTCGAACAATATCCGGCCGTTGCTTCCACGCGCCGTTTAATCAGCGTAATGATGACAAGACAACCTTGATCACTACAAAAACCAGATTATCGAATGTCAAGCTTGGGGTTGGGGTACTGTCTAACATAATAAATCGGAGGGATTAACATGATACACGAGATGCTGTAATGTTATACGTTTTAAATTATTGTTATAAATTATTCTAAATTTTGTGTTATTATTTTAAACAATTCGTTTAATATATTTAGAATTATTCACGGAGATACATCATGCATCATGTCGTCTGTATTGTTAACCGTTTCCAAGCTTGGGCATTGTTTGACAACAGATTTGCAAGCCCAGCTCATTAACAAGCCAGGGCTGGTTGCTATTGTCTGACTGAATATGGGCCTGAAAACAAAAATCAACCCTTAAAACACTCTCACTAAAACTGTCCCTATATGCTTTCGTTTGAAAGTAATTTTTATGGAATCACTTCCGAACAAATCCAAAGGATTGCGAAATGCTAGTCATGTTTTCGTTTCCTATCTGGTCATTGAATAGTTTTTACATTTTTAATGGCAATGACTAAAAGTAACAGCCATCTTTGCACAATTCACTTGAAATTTACACTACAAAATAGATACACAAAAGCTATTTGGTGTCTTTGAGACAAAACTGCTAAAGATTATCTTTCTTGAGATAAAAATGCCCCGAGCTTCTGCAAGCAGAGTACAACAACAGGTCATATGAAGAGAGCCATTACTATAATCATGCAAATTCCCACTCCAGCAGGTTGCTTATGTCCTCATTTTCCAGCTAAAAACTGGATTAGCCGCACTATCATGTAGCTTGTGGGTAAAGAAACATCATTTTTCTAATGATGATCCACATATTCTTCCCAGAGAAGCTCCTCAAGACAAATCAGTGTGAAAGGCAAAAATAGAAGTCCGGAAATCAGGCTTTACACATGCAAGGAGTCAGAGGATTTTCCCAGAGGTCATAGTTAGGGAAGGTTTCTTCTGGCAATCCAGTCCGTGTCTGGTGGGTGACAACCACGTCCTCGACAAAGGTGGCCCAGCCCATGTAGGGATCCCCAAAAGATTTAGACATAAGTCCCTTGTCTGGTTTTATGGATTTGTAACGGTGACCCATGTACCGACGTGCCCCAATTATCAACTTAGCGAAGTTGCCTCCATGTGTCATCACAAACACATCAGACTTCAAGCAGACCAGGAAGTCAAGTGCGGCCAAGCTTGTTACATGCTTCCTAAAAACAGTCAACTCCTCCTTGTCTGCCAACTCCTCCTTTGTAACCTGTTACTAAACCTTGTCAAGACAATTCAACTTCAATGAAAGATAATAGAATGCAGGGAACTCAACCTCGGTCAATTCTCTATTTATCTTCACGGTCAATTAACAATTCATCTTCTACCATGTGCTCAAAAGCAGTATATATCGTTTCATGCAGTATAATTGTACATGCATAATGTTCTCCTTTTATTGTTCTATTAAGATATGAAGAATGACTGGAGAACAGCTTTTATAATTGTTTTGGAGATCATGTCATTATGATGACCGCCGTGCCATTTTGTACAAACTGTCAACAATTATTTTCCATTTGAATAGCATTGCTCAAATTTAAGAAAGAACAGAGTGCACAACAGAAGCAGCAAAATCGTCCAAGATACTCACACCAATAGGAACCCACTATCAAAATATTCTGTGCCCAGTCATTCAAATGAACTTCCTAGAAAGAGAGTGAAACATATTTTGGACAACTATATTTTCTAGCATTTCAAATGAAGAATGAAGGGCCATTGCAACTCTATTGGCTTAACCAAATCCCATAAGAACTGGATTCAAAGGCCTTACCAAATTCGGGAACATGTTCCTGAGTGGTGCCATCCGGTTCTGGCCTCCATAAACCTGACCAGAAGCAACATAAATTTGAGTTTCTTTGGGATAACCCATTGCCCGAAGAATAACTGCCACTTCACCAGGCTCAAGAGGGCATCGTCCTTCCTTCCGCTTCTGCAGGGCCAGTTGCCATAGATGGGAACCATTCTGCAAGCCAAAAAATCACAAAGGTAAAACATATCATACATGTTTCGTGTAGTATCTAATTAAACAAGAAACTGGCAGATTGTAATATTTAAGGTCACCTTATAGCGTCGAGGCCATTCCTTTTTTCTGTATTCAGCCATTTTAGCTTTCTCCTCCCTTGTCCCCACAAAATCACAAAACGACAAGCCCACCATTCCTTTCTCAAACCTAAGGTGCAAAGCCCTGTGTGCAAGAAAATGGTTAGTTCTCTAGGCCTTTAATATTAATAACTTGCAACCTGGTTTAGCAAACTTTCAGTTGCCAAAATCACATACATATAAGGATTTGAACTGCCAGTGCGATTTCTCATCCGTGATACTAGTAAATCTGCCATCTGCTCTATCTCAGGAAGAAATTTTAGGGCATGATAATTCACCCTGCACCTAAGCCTGTTGATTTCTGGAGGAACATTATCATACCTGAACACCCAAAATAGATGCAATAACAATTCAGTCACAATTTTCCTAACTGAAAACCAAATTCGAGTACTTTGCGAATCTCTAGTGTCCATTACTTACCCAAGCCGATCAACAAAAGGTTTTAGGGCCATAATCTTCTTCTCCTTGATTCGAGGCAGTACATTGTCTATGTAAAATTGGGCTGGAGCATACTTTGGAATGTTTTTTACTGTCCGTCTAGCATACATATCAAACACATTGTGAGTTCAATGGTAGCTTGCAACCACTTAAGATTCAGAAGATGAAAAGGTCCAATAAGTATCTATGGTTCCTTTATTTCAGTTATACTTTAGTGTCAAAAAGATTTTAGACCAAAAAGTTACTGAAAAGAAAACCTATGTTAGTATGTCTGATTTTTGCATGAAATTATCAGTCAAGTCAAATTAGTTTAGGTTGCAAAAATATGAGTATGGGCACGACAAACTCTGAAATTATTGTTATTTACCTATCCTATCATTTTCAAGTTGATTCCCTCTCATCGCATCCTCATTTTATAATAACTACGGGAAAAGAAAAACGTTTCTTAAAGCACTGCACAATCAAGTTCAAAGACCACACAGTTCAACCAAGCCCTTCAGCTAATTCAGGTCAATCATGTGGACTGTTCCCTTTTTTACATTCACAGGAAAGCAGTAAACAAAATTAAAGGATAACTATTCTTGGTTTGTCAAATCATTGTGACCTAACAACTTATACTTCATTCTTAACGAATTAAATGAATGACAAAGAAAGACATCAAACCTTATGCTTGAGAATAGTTCTGATTTGTCAGTAAACCAATCAGGGATATCCCGGACAATTCGCACATCATCCTTTAAATAATCAATAAAATGATCAACATCAAAGATGTCTTCAAATTTCCTGCAGAAATATTAAACCCATCATTAAGAAAAGAAAGCCATGCAAATTTCAGAAACAAGATTATGCAAAGCAATGGCACTTTAGAAGAAAAGGAAGCAATGGCAAAAGAAAAACTGAAGAAATTGAGAATTTCCTCACAGTGGTTTTAGATTAGCTAAATTCCACTAAGATCAACAAAACACAATATGTTAAGCCATGACATATTAATACCAGACTCAAAGACCTGATGAGGTAAAATAGTTTATTTGCAATGAATTAGTAAGCCATGCTAATATGTTTCTGCACTGGTTTTAGCAAAAATCAGTATAAGATTACTCTTACGTTTGGTCTTTCCAAATCTGATCCTGCTTCAATACTGGCAAAATGAGGGTTGCATTCATTATTTTGGCTACAGCAACTGCATTACATATCTGCAAGCAAAAAAATGAACTAGAAGTTATCCTAAAGCTTCTAGCTACCAGTATACATGGTGAAGCAGAAAACTAAGCTAAAAAAAGAATCTCAATTAATAACTAGACTGAATAGAAACCATACAGCAATTCGTTGCTGATTCAGACCACCCTCAGCATGGATGAATATATAACCGTTCGTTTCATTCTCAGGAGGAAGATCTGCAAAGAGTGGAGAAAAGTGACTAGCCAAAATGGAATCAATTAAAATGTGAAAACAAAAACATATAATCATCAAAACAGACGAAGTCGATAGTATTAGAATTGCATGATAAGCCCACATAAAACATCATCACACGCAATGTTGCCTCGAAAAATTACATTTGTATTAAGGGTGAAAACATGGTCAAACTTGAAGGGCCAAGAGAAAACTAGGAACTGATTGGAACATAAATATAGGTTAAGTGGATACATATTCCACAGAAAACTAAAGTGGATCCATTGACTGAAGAGAGAGAGAGAGAGAGAGAGAGAGAGAGAGTTATAATGGATGCTAAATTATAACAGCTAAAGTCCTTTCTTAATATCCATGATCTGCCACAAACATTTTTTGAAAAAAATCAAGTTGAACTGCAAGAATCCCACAAAACATTTTTAACTTCTATTTACATGTACAATTTAATTTGTAATGCATTAACTTTGTAAAATAAAAGGGAATACTTTCTTGAATGAATGATGTTCATCTATCATTTGAAGCATTTATATATTACCAAACTTGATGAAACCATCCATCATTCTGTAAAACTACCCTTATTTGATATGACCATAAAAACTTCGGAAGATGACAACATCATTAAATCAAAAAGTGTGAATCTACCTGATATGCCACCATCACGACGCTCAGCACAAGGCTTCCAAGAGGTAGTAGCAGAGTAAGGATTTTCCCAGAGTGAAGGAACCTCCTTAACCTAAATAGAGTTTAAAAAAATATAGAAATATACATTGCATTAATCATCTAAAGCACACTTGCTGAGAAAATAGGAAAACAAAAAAACAAGATCCTTCAAGCACTTACATGTGGGCAATGCAGGACAATGCCATCCTTCCTACACAAGTATGGAGCATTCTGAAATATAATTTAAGAGATTAGAAAAGGAAAAAAAAATCAGCCATAAGAATCCACCAAATCAAGATTCATAGTCGTTTCTTCATTTGGATGCAATTTATGGTGTGTCGGTAGCGTTTCTGGCACTGTCAAAAGCACTCTCAAATAGCCAAAAGTACTCTGGTTCCCAAAGAATGCCAGATCTCATGCCATTTGATTCATAAAAGAGAGTACATTCCACAAAATCAACATCAGCATCAACGAGACCCACCATTTGCATTACATATCACAGTATTTCAAACCAATTTTTGCACCACAACCACTAACTTCAGATGCACGACCTGATTTTTATCAGTAACATTTCAAGAACATGCGACAATCATTTCTGAATATTTCACCGCCAAAGTTACAAAATACTCAAATGCCGTGCATAATATAAAAGCAGATAACTCACCAAATGATTGACAATCGAAAAAACCGAGATCAATCCAGCAACAACAATAAAAAGCACCAAAACCAAAGAGATCCTGAAGTTGTGCTGGGAAACCCTGGGATCATCACTGAAGAAAGGAAAATACGACCAAATTGGACGGTCACGATCCCTAAACGGATGTCGAGAGCGAACATCGTCATCATCGTCCGCATGGTTTTCGTTAATAAGGGGTGATGCAGTGTCATCGCGCTTCATTGGAGAGGAACCGGCACGGCTCCCCAACGAGCTGGAATGTCTCAGCTCGGCCATGGCTCGCTTGGGACTGTAAGCCAGCTTCGCTTTTACTTTCCCTTCAGTTTTGGATTTCGTTTACTGGTAGTGGTGAACGTTCCCGACGGTCCGGCACAAACTCACAGTGCGAAACCAGGTCAAAACTACATAATTGTTGAGGGCATTATGGTAATTGCAGTGTAGCAAGTTCATGAATCAACACTCACCGTTTTGCTCCCCTTTCAAAAAATAAAATAAGTCCAAAAACCCTAACGACCCGAAAAAGAAAAATATGAACTCCATAGCGAGGCAGGTAACCAGCTGCTTGACGCGCCTGAATCAGGGCATAAACTCACTCAGTCGGGATCATTTTCCGCACCATCAGTTTCAGCAACGTCGGGGGATCAGAGTGAAGGTGCTGAACGGGAACCTGGAGCAGGCGCTGACGTTTATGCAGCGTAAGATGCAATCAAGCGGAATTGAACGGCTGATAAAGCGTGAGCAGAGGCACCACATCAAGAACTCGGAGAAGCGCGTGTTGGCACGGAAGAATCTCGAGCGCAAAATCCGATCCCAGGACCTCGCTCGCAAGCTCAAAGCCATCCTCGTGAAGAAAGTCAGGTAATCTTAGCTTCGATGCTTAATTTCTTTTATTTTCTTTAATTTCTTTCTCGCACATAGTTCTTCTTGGGAGCACAATTTGTAAAAAAAAAAAAAAAAAAAATGGTTTCCAGGATTTTATGTGTGCGTATAGCAATGGTTAATCCTTTCTGCTTGAGCCTTCTTCTTGTTTTGGGACGGAGATGTGCTAAAATGTTATTGGATACCAGTTTCGTTATTTCATCCTCATTATGCCGGATTACACGTAGTCACTTTAGACAGGATTAGTGAAAAGGAATATTTGGTCATGCATAGGCGAGGATAGTTTTATAGCGCACTCCTGTGCTTTCTTTAGTGCTTGCTATATGGATGCAACCTTACTGAAGAAAATATATGGCTAAATCTTCTTGTACCTTGTCTCAGATGGGGAAGGGATAGATTTGGTCCATCTTTGATTCCACTCTTGACTAGCACATTAGTAAGAGGAAAGGCCATTTAGGTAACAGTTCAGGTTTACTTGGCCAATGTGGTTGGTAGCTTGGCTTTTACTGTTCTCTTGGGTTTCCATTCTCTCTGATTTCGAAGGCATCTTCTGCCTTATGATTTTGAGGTTAGAAAGGTGACTCTTCCTTTAGGATTTCCAGGCCAATGGCAAATGCAACAAGGGCTCTTCCTGCCCTAGCTTCTATGAATTAACGTAACAGTTTTGCCCTTTGAAATTCTAGTTGATCATGCGTCAGAAATATTTTCTAAGATTTTGATTACATTACCTTATTCGGTGGAGTTCACCAACTTTTCTTTCATAAGAACTCATAACTGCTATTTCAGGAGATGCAAGATGTTCATACATTCGTTCCAAGTTATTTGGGATAGACATGTCCTTGGCTCTGAGGCTGCGGGGATTGCTTCTTCTTTCTAGTAGATTCCTAAATCTGGGAACGAGTGCCTCCTTGTTTAAGGAATACACTAGGATTGCCAACGCCTCATAGGGAGATGATTTTAAATTACTTGTCATATTTTTGTCCTCCCTTTCTAGTTTTTTTTGTATTATTGTCCTCATTTGCCTTTAATTGCTTTTTCTCTTTTGATTTCTCAACTAGTGTTTGATAACTTTACAGTTTGTGAGCTCATATCAACTGATATTATGATTTGAATGTTGCAGGGGTCTGTAAGAGCAGATTAGGAGTTAATTCCTTGGTGGGAAAAAGAGTTGTATAAGTTTCTTTTAAGTTACAGGGGTTTCCATTCCTTCTTGAATGCATGAATATGCAGCACTCGTTTCCGATCCATTCACATGTTAACTTGCACTGCCTCTGTAATCATTCTAACTTAGTTGAGTTTGGTTTCTTTAACTTCTTATAAAGCCAATATGATTTTTGAGACACAATACTCCATATGTTTTTCACGGGGGACATGAAAGCAATCCCTGGATAAGCTCAAGCATTGTGCGATCGTTTAGTATCACATCCTGCATCTTGAGCCGACAGAGAGTGATCATAACCAAACAGTATTTCTTTGTTATGGAGGGGTTGAAGAAAGGACTGGATGAAATAAAAACATCCAAAATTTCATGGATGTTAGTGATTCTTTTGGCACGGGCACCAGAGTTTGTCGTAGTAGATTTTGAATTTGTTGTATATTATTTTAGTACTCATTCTAGAGTGCTTCATTAGCTGCATATTCATATGTGTTTCGTTTTCTAAAAGATCAACACCCATATTGTTGGATTAAGACTCGAGTCGTGGGTAGATGATTAAATTTGTTACTAAGATCAGACAGAGAGTTCTCCAGTATGCAATGTGATGTTCGGCCAATTTGTGCTTCAATGCGATTAGTACGAGTAATTATCATATCTTGTTTTTAGGTTTCTTGTGAAAAATAAAGTTGAAAAAGTATTATTTATTTAAGATTAATAAAATAAAAATTAATAATATAAATTAAATTTATTTAATAATAATATTAATAAATAAAAATTTAAATTTAATATATAATTAATTAGCTTGCTTAATTTTTTTAAATACATTTTAATGTATTTTTGTTAAATATTAATAAATTTTAGTTTAGATAAATTAAAAATTATTTAATAAAAAAAATTAAAATAGTAATTATTGAATTTGGTGAAGTTCTCGAATTCAGTAAATTAATATATATATATTTTTAATGTTAATGACAGTGTGTGTGTGTGTGTGTTATGGAAGCAAGTGAAGAAGAAGGGTTGAGGTTTTAGAAATGGGGGTGATGGACAGAGTAAGGTTGCGTTTGGTGTTCAGGGGACGACACATTCTGAGCAACGCGCAGCGGAATCAAGGACTGAATAAAACTTGGATTCTCTTTAAACCTAAACTCTTGAAGACCATCTTCGACCTCACCGATTATGTCCTACGCGTTTTCCACCTCCACCACTCTTGTCCTCATGGCCTCAGCCTCTCCGTAACTCCTCTCTCCCGTCTTGTTATGTCTTCTCTGGAAGATGCGTCCGGTTTGTTTCATTTTCTTTGTGCAAATTGCAGTTTCTTATTTGAGCTTCATTTTCTTTCTTTGTTCCAGATGGACGGGTTTGTTTTACCACCGTTTGAGTCGACTCTTATTTTGAAGGATAACGATGTTGTATGGTCAGTCTACAGATTACATTTTATACGCACTCTCTTAAATTTCTTTCTAGAGAACAATCGTGTTTTTCTCTTTGGTCTGTAACAGTGTGAGAAGGAAAAGAGGCGCATCCACTGAAATAAATGAGCTAGATAATGGGGCGAATGCGTTGGAAGGTGGTCAAACAGTGAAGCAACCCGTGCATGCGGGTTTGAAGCTTCTTGCGAATGAGGAATTTGGAAAGGAAACCGGAGGATGTGAAAGCGAACCAGAGGATGAGGATGAGCATGAGAAGTCTCTCGATGCGTTGGATATTGAAGATACACCTGATATGAACAAAGTTTCCAAGAAACTTCAAGGCATCTAAGAAACTTCAAGGCTCTAAGTACGTTTTGGACTTTATCTTTGTGGTGTATTTGATGTTTGCTTTCTCCAAATCTTTTGGTATATTTGAATAGGACATTTTTTCGTGCATTTGGATAGGATTCTTGTAATTTTCACTTGGGTTTGTAGATGATACAAGTTAGCTACTATATTATAGGAGAAAGAAAAGTAAAATTTCTACTGCCGGAGAAAGTTCAGTAGTTCTTGAGGATGTTGAGAATGATGTCCATGAAGTGAAATGTGGGAGCTCTTGTCGTTATAATCTATTGAAGAGAGACAAATCATCTGATTTACAGGAAGAACCAGAGAAGTCGAGCATCCCTGAATGTGTGCCCAATGCAAAGAGGTAGTTTTACACCCTTTTTTATTTATAAGTTGTTGTAGTTCTAATTATTATTGTCCATTCTAATTGATTTGTTGATTCCTGAGGTGAATTGGCTGAACTAAAATGTGCCATCCCTGGCTTATGGGTGCAATGCCTCTTATCAAATGTGCAGTTTTGACCTTGTATAAAGTCTTTATCTGCTTGTAAATGGTCTGTCTTTATGAGTAGTGATTAATTTGTATTCATAAAGTTGGCAAAGGATTAGTAGATTTTTGGTATTTTTCTATTGCAATTCCAGGTCTTCTGTAGTTACTTTAGTCAATTCTTTAGTTTTTTGCTTTCCCATAGTCTAATTTTCATCTTCTTCTCACCATCAAAAATATATAATGTTGTGTGTACTAGCACACACGCAAAAGAGAGTTTCCAACTTCAGAGTTAGGATATTCTGAAGTTTATTTGCACTCCTTTACAATTCTTCTTGACCACCCATCCTCATGCCCATAATAAGAGGCCTGGTCTTGGTGTCTTTCATTCATTTTCTTGCACAGCTTTGACTGTCTTAATTTATTCTCTTTCACTTCATTAGCTTACAGAATGCTTTTCTTTATTTCTTTTTGGGTTTCAATTTTGTAGGTTTTCTCGGATTCAAGAAAATGGCAAAGAGAATGTGGATTTATCCCGCTCACCCGTTGGAACTAAAAAGGTTTTGGTTAGCATTGATGTTTTGATTGGGCCTAAAATTTTTAGTTTTGTGTCTTAAATGCATGAGATAGAGGGATTTTTGCATGTGGGTATGATTATCACAATCTTCAGTTTTGGGAACGTTTGCATGGCAGGATCATTCTGAAGCTGTATACAATTGTTACAGCCTTATATTTTGTTCAATGATTGTTCATGTCTGATATCTGCATTTTCAAATGATGTATTTAACTCCAATTCGCATGCATCTTGGAATTTCTTGTTTTACAAATTTAGCTAGACTTGTGGCTCTGTAGAGTTGAGTACTTACTTTTCGGCCAAAACCAATTTGTTGGTCCAAGTTTTGTTGATTTCACTTCAGTCTCTTTATACAAACAGATTTTCAATGTTGCTTTTCTCTGAATTGAAAGTTGTGACTGAATTGCTATTCAATATCCATTATGTTTTTGAAAATGTTATGTCACCATGATTTTCACTTAACAGACTTTTGCTAGTGGATCTTTGGTATGTCTTTATTGAACATGCATACTTTTAACTCTTGAAATACATTTTTGTGCTCAGCTCCCTAGTAGAAGTACTCGACGCAAAAAAGCCAAGAGACGATGGCTGCGGGAAAAAGCCAAAATTGAAAAGATGGAGGTACTTTGCATTATTAAAAGTTATGAATTCCATTATACCATTGAGATCAGTATTTATGTTTGAATCACATGCACAGAGTGGGAGAAGTCAACTCACAAAATCTGAGTGTATTAATATTTCCCAATCTGCCTGTTGAAAAAGGGTACTTGTGTCATTGCCTGCAATGATTTTTTTTCTTTTAAAGAAAAATTTGCTATAGTCATTTTTTCAGATGCATCAGAAGCAATCGTTTGCAGAAGATAATCATCAATCACTTGATAAAGATGATCAAAAGCTTTCTGATGAACATGAACAGCCAGATCCAGACTCATATGGCAAAGATAATAAAAAATTATGTGAAGGATATCAACGACCAGATCTGAATAGTGATACAGATGATGATATTGTTCCTGTAGTAATTAGGCCAGGACATATTCGTTTTGAGCCCCCCGATAAAGGTCTGATGCTCTTATCTCTTTTTGTGTGTCAGGTTAGGATGGAGATTTCTACTGATTCTGGCATTTGAGTTTAGTTTTTGATAAGGTTCATATTTTAGAATTGCACTCTTAGCACATGTCGTGTTATTACAATGTATCTGACCTTCGATATTTGTTCAGTGGATGCTGTTCAAGGTGTCCAGCAAAATCATATTCCAATGGCACATTGTTATTCATGTTATTCATATATTTTCAAAATTTTTGTTGCTTGTCTTTTTTTGTTCAGACTATGCAGTTGAATGTATTTTATGACTTCTTGATTTACATGTTTCTTGTTATGTGTCATAGTTTGTCACTTATATGCGCTAATTTGGTGTGTGATTTTATTAATGCTAAACTTATATTCTTGAATCATGCTTCAGGAAACTTTTCAGTGGAACGAAATAACCAGCAAAAAGAAGGGTCAAAAATGGGGCAAAGAGAAAGCTGCATTTTCCAAAAGGAATAATTATGGAAATTTCAATCAATTTTCTAAAACAGTGGCTAATGAGGAAGAAATCCCCATTTGCAAGGATATGGATTTTGATAAGCTTCCACACTATACTACCCTTCCTAAGGTTTGTTTCTTTCAGATTTTCATAATTAAGGTTCGCTTCTTGCATATTTTCATGTTTGCTGTTCATTAATTGGCTTAGTGTTGCCAAGCCTTTTGGCAACTTGCTTCTTGGACTGCCTCCAAAAATGCCAATGTATTTCTTTGATTGTTTTCCTTGTCTGCTAAACATGTTATTGTTGATATATGTCTTAAATCTAATAGTATTTTGAATATTTTATACATTTGTATCATGATATTTTGATTTATATATATTATTTAATTATTTTATTGTTACATATTTATGTTTTAATAAATGTAATAATGCTCTTAGCAATTAGTTGTATACTATTCCTAAATATTCTAAGTCAACCATTATTATGAATAGGGTAACAATAATGCATGGAAATTAGTTTGTGTAGTGACTGATAGCAATATATGTGTGTTATGATATGAGATATCAAGTCAAGACATTAGTATAAATTAGTGAACTAATGTACTGGATCAACCTATTATAAAAACGCTGTGTGGATCATTATATGAGTGTCATAAGCAATTCTTATAATGACGATATTGTAGGTAATTCTTGGACTTGAGATTACCATATTTTCTAATATAGAAAATGATATATTTTAATATTTTCAAACATTATCTGTAACATATAAAATATATAAAAAAAAAATTAAATATGTCATAACTTGTTTAAAAAAATATGTATGATTAAAATAGAATTTGTCCCTTTTATATAATGAGAGTAATATCTTGGATTTTTTGATTGAGTGAGATTTTGAAAAATACATGGCTATACTCAAATAAGTTAATATGTGATATTGATTTCTTTTGATAGAATAAATCTACTTAGGATATTAAAGAAATATAATTGAACCATATAAGAATGATTTATTTTATATTTCGTGTTTAATTAATATTATCTAAGATAAGTAAATTGAATTATACGGTAATATTTATCACGAATAAAGTGATGTCAAACTACTGATATTTTCGTCACTTGAGTAGTCATAAAGTGTGGTTAGATGCCGCTTATTACTTGTGACATTAAAATTAGATTTTAATATTATTGTTAATGTTATGAGAATCTATTGAGTCGCATATGAAGATCGAGAATAATATATATATATAAATTTCTAAATAGAGTTAGGATTTTTTGAGTTATTTGGGTATTAATTTTGACTAAACTTATGATGTAACGATTGGACTAAATTTATTAGTGTTTATTTTACTAAATAAATTAGATTTTATTAAAAAAATTAACTAAATAGTTTAAGTCAAAATTGAAGATTTAAAATAGTAATATATAAATATGTAATATTTACGTTTTTTTTAAAGAGTGTGTTTAGAGTTTGTTTTTGCGGCTTTGATGTTAAGAAGAGAAGAACGCATAAAATATTACGTATTCAAATCATAAGAGTTAGCATTCCGAGTAAATTTTCAATCGTGTGGATACCATAGAGATGTAGAGGCAATTGATCTGTATTTGTAGTTTGACAAAAACTGTCTAATTAGAGGTATGTATGTATTTATGGTATTGAAATATATACATATGACAACACTATAGTTTATTGCACGGATTTTGGAAAGCAAATTGTTTTTTTTTATAATTTTATTACATGTTTATGTATTTGGTTTGCTTACAGTTATAGCAATAGATTTGTTTCTCTTTTGTATACTTTAGAGGTTGAAACATTAATGTGTTCTGAAAATGTGCAGGAAGGTGATGTAATCGCATATCGTCTGATTGAGCTATCATTGTCTTGGACCCCTGAGCCTACTGCCTTCCGGGTACAGCTCTTATTGTGGTTGAATTAATCTACAACTCATAATTTTGTTTGGTTAGAATATATCATTAACCTTGTTCTTCCTCTAGGTTGGCAAGATATCATGGTATGACTCTGAATCCAATAAGGTTATGCTGGTACCAGTAACAGAATATCCAGTTGTGCTTGAGAAGAAGATAGAAGAAGATGTGTCTGCATTACAATCAGATTCCCTGTATGCAGAAGATGGCTCTTTTCAGGTATGTAAGGCATTATTAGGTATTTTATCTTTTTACTATTTGTCAATGTCAAGAATCATGTTGGTCACTAAGATGTGATCGTCACACGGAGCCTCAAGCCCCTTCAATGATATATCATCCATTTGACGTAATTAGCTGAACAATTTAATACTTTCATATCAGGTTCCATAACTTTTTTTAAAAGACACGAATAAGAAACAGAAATTGTACATTTCAGAGTAGGTTCAATAATTTAATTCTGTCTCTCATGATGTGTGCAAATACATAATGTAGTGAAAAAAGGCTTGAACCAGCTATTTTGCTTGTATTAGATAGTAACATATGTAAACTATCACTGAAAATGATGAAAATAAGCCTAATTTAGTGAAACACATCAGTGAATAATATCAGATGATCGGAAGCATAAATATCTTCTTTTCCAAATTATTTATATATTTGCTGTGGAGGTGGAGGAGAGATCATAGCAAAGGAAAATCATCAAATGAATCCGCATTGTTTTTGTGATATTGGTCCTAAAGTAGTCTAACTAAATGACTGATTGGATTTCGGGCCAGTTTGGGATTGCCGTTGGAAATACCAAAAGTCATTTCTGGTGTTTGGTAATTTTTTTTTAATTTTCTTTACAATTGATTATTTCTTTACCCTAGCAGAAGCTAATTATTTTAAAATCTACATCAATTCTGACTGGCCCTTCATCTATGTGAGACTTTTCTAATGATGGTCTAGTTTCTTGAAAATTGAGGTACAATGATTTTTTTCTGTGCACATGGTTTCATTATTTTTTACAAATTCTAATATAGCAAGCGGAGGCTGAGCCGTTTCTGCTAATTTGACTTTTCCTTTTAGTTTTTTTCCTTGTTCATCTTAAAAATTTAACGAGTAAAGCTCTTCTCCAGATAGATTTTTCATTACTTCTTGATGTCCGTGTCGTCATGCATGGTGGGGAAGTCAATGATGTTAGTGGGAAAGGTCAAGATACTGTCACAAATTTGAGGAACAGCAATAAACATGACAAAGTCCCGTCACCCACCCAAGGTCAGTTCATGGTTCATGAGTGGTTATTTGTGGGGTGCTTAGAATTGTGGAAAGTGTATGATTCTCTTTAATAAGCTCACGCCCAAGTGTTTGCTCTATATCTTTGTAGAAAATGGAAAAGTTTGTGTGGGAGATCAAGATACTGTAACAAATGTAGGGGACAACATTAACAATGAAAAAACTCAAGCCCTTCCTGTGGTTTGTTCAGGTCTATACGCCGTGTTATTTGTAGTGTCAAAATCACAAAATTACATGGTACACTTGAATGAGCCCTCGCAATGTTTTTGTTTCTGTGTAGAAAATGGAGAAGTGAATGCAGGGGAAGAAGTTAATCAGGCGTTGTTCTCAAAGAAGGCAGAGTTGTCTCAGGTCAAAGATCAGAGTACAAAAGAGAGTTCAAGTCGCAGCAGCCGATGGTCCTGCAAGGCTCTGAGAAGCAGTGCACTGGGTCCAACAATGGTTTTTCTTAGATCACAAAATGAACGTTGAGTTGCTTCATGCACCTCCAGTTTTGTGTAAATGTAACTAGATCATGTATCCTTAATGCTCTGGTTTGTGAACTTCTGCAGAATGAGATTGCAGAATTTTGATTGGCACAGTATTTGCTAAAAGCCATATGGGCCGCGCCAGCAACGGGCATGGCCTCGTACAGAGTACGGTCTAGGCTCGTTTTGTGAATGGACCAAAGCATGAGCATGGTTAACGAGTCATCTCATGCATGTAATTTAATAACCACAATTCAGTATACTGTAAAGTTGCATTAAGACCACAAGGATTCTGTGACCTACCATACACGCAAAGGCAAAGCTACTGAAGAATAATTAGCCAGAAGCAATCGCCCCACAAATCAAATGAAGTTGCGTCAGCGAAAATCTATAGGCGGTGCTGATCGTTTGGAACAAGACAGTTCGTTCAATCCTAATCTTCAGTCTCAGGTTCTGTGTGCCTTAGTTTGGGGGAATTCGTAAGATTCATTGATTTTAAGTGAAAGTGACGTGAGGAATCCACCCCTTCACTTACAGGCGTATTCTTAGACTGGAATGTCGGTCATAAGATGTGGCTCTTTTGAAAAGGAGACAATAAGCGTCGGAGGCAAAGTTGAATAACTGAAATAATAGGATGAAATGGGTTCTTCAATTATGATGCCATGTCACTTTGCAACACCTTCGGTGTTGGATAATGGATATGGTCAAAAGGGTAATAATATACATAAAACTGCTAGAAAAATGCTCTCAATTCACTTATTCCAGAGGAATGGGATATTATTTACTTGTAATTCCTAATGAGTAAAGCAGGCTTGTTTTCTGTACAACAACTCAGAATCCTCTCAATACATCACACAAGCAGATATGAGTCGCATGTACTGCCTGGGATGCCCACTCTCTTTAACGAAGTTGCGTTATTGATTCAGACGTTCCGTCCTCAGGCTAATAAGAAAGATAACAACCCCTACTTCTTGAAGAACCAATATCCTTCTCTAATCCATCTCAATAATTGCCACTGTTGCTTGCCTTTTGGAATGAGAAAAAGTTGAAATGATTCAGAAACTGCTCTGGTTCTTCACCTTCTCTAACCACCTGCACATACTGCAGATGAATTCAGCCCATCATATCATATAGTGTCGGATGACCTCAATGCTAACTACAAATAATTCAAGGCTGCAAGGGTTAAGAAGCAGAAAATAATTATTCTTTTTCCTTTGCAGAACAACTTATAGTGTTTAAGCCTAAGCTGGCATGGATTAGAAACTCATGTCTCAAGTCTTAAATAGAATTCTATGTTATTAAATTTGTCGAAAACTAAAATTGTCTCTTCCTTCTCATTAAGTCATAAGTAGGTTTTGAAATCCGTCAGCTACAACAAAACACCACAACTACTATGTTGCTCACTCCGATTACAATACTAGATTACAAGGGGAAAATGTGTAGTTCATAAATTAAGATCATCTGCCATCACTATCATCCTAATTGCTGCTCAATCCAGTAAAACCTAAAAGTTTGTGATTCCTCTTTTTGGTAATTTTCTTACGTGGTTTTTGCGTGTTCACCCATTAAGAAACTAACATATGAGCCTCTGAGATTGAAGGACAGACATTGCACAGAACAGAAAATACCCAGGTGTATAGATAAAGTACCTGTAAATAAGCATCCACTGGTAAACCCATTTGATTAAGAATGTCTTGACAAATGTTCTCCAGCTGAAGATGGCCATCCTTGCAAGTGTCATCATTGCTGATCAATTGACTCTCCCTTTTTTCATGCAAAACCTCACGTCCCAGCCAGATATATAAACTTCTCGACTCATTTTTGCCCAAACTCATTTCTGGAACCAACAAAATATACACTGATCTAGAGTCAAGGACATGGAAGGAAAACTTATCCACTTTATTCAAAGTAGGCCACTGATACAGCACTGGTGCTGTCACTTCCGCTATTCTATCAACTGCATCATCCGATGAAAAAAGAACATTACCACAATCTTTCTTGTCTTCAATCTCACAATGTGAAGCATTGTGAGAACTAATGTTGTCAGCATCTAACACTAGCTCCTCCTCATTGCCTTCATTCTCTAACAGCATCTCATCATTGTCCAAGTCAGGTAGAGAAAAGGACTGTGACCTTACCAGGTTCCTGGGAATTATAGATTGTTTGCCAGCTGAAGGTAATAACGGAGGTGGAGGATTACTCCCTCTACGCTCTGCAATTGAGGGAAAGTTTACTTTACATGGCAAATAAGTATTTGCCACTCCAGAAGTATGATTGGCAGAAAATACCTTCGTAGGTGAAGAGGCAGTTTCTCTACAGAGTGAATCTGAATTATCTGCCAAGGAAATATATCTACCAGAAAATGGATCTGCAGTTTCCTTGCCAGAGGGTGAAGGCTGCCTAGAAGACAAGTATGACAAGTCAGACCAATTACAAGATGAGGGAGAAAAGGTAAATGAACTGGAGTAATCTGATGTTGAAGGTGATAAGGTAGGAGACTTAGAACTGAGTTGTGGGCTGCCGCTGGGAAAACAAGAAAACGAATCTGGTGAACCACAAGGAGGTGTAAGTGGCAGTAAGTGGCAGTAAGAACTTTTCACTTCTCCACAAGAATCCCCTATTCTCTCAGGACTAACATTTGGAAAACAATCAAAGGAATCTGGTGAACCACACGGATCGGTGGCTGGTGATGACGGAGATGAAAAAGCAGTCAATGACACAGCATCTTCCGATTCTTCACAAGTATCAATTATCATATCCGACTCATCAGTTACTGGAGAAGTACAGTTCAGTTTGGATGACGTGACAAATTCTTTCATAACACCACTTGCAAATTTACGTCTCAGTCTGTACCAGCCATTTTCTCGAGCAGGGAGGCAGGTCTCTGATCCAGAATTTGATACTGAAAATGGTGGAACAACCCCACCAGTCAGTGCCTTATGGAAAAGTTCAAAATCCAAATCATACTCATCAACCTTCCTCTCACCGACCCCAACAAGCACGGCTGCAGCAATCTTATTATTCCCAGAAAACGATACTTCGTCATCTTTTACTTCCTTTTTGTTTCCTTCGTCTGCTAAGTATTGTCCTCTAGCAAGAGCATCCCAAAATTCCGAGGACTCTTCCCCTTCTTTGATGTTTATAATTGGACCCTGAGCCCTTTCATATCGAATGACCTGATTGGCAGCTTCTCTTGCACTATTTGACATCACCTTGTCGCAATTCTTCCCAGTCCACACATATAGAGCAGAAGGAACATGCACAACAAATGCTCCCCGAGAGTCAAATCCTTGGGCACCTAGGTGATTTAACATTTTCGGTACAAGATGAAGAGGATCATATGATGAGTGAGGTGCCATCCGGTAGATCCTAAGCATAGAATTCGGGCTGGCAGGCACAGCATGGACCCGCTTCTGGCACTGTAAAAGTTGGCAAGCAAAACCCATATTCGGATTAGTCACTCCCCTCGCTGCCTTCACATACTGGAAGGCCTCTTCAAAGCTCTGCCCATCTCTCCACATGAGGTATGCAATAACAAGAGAGGTAGACCGCGAGACCCCCTGGCAACAGTGAACGAAAACCCGCCCACCTTGTTCTCTAACATCTTCAAAGTAATCAAATACATCGTAGAGAATGCTAGTAATATCCTCGGAAGGACTATCTTGCAACCAGAGTGTCTTATATACAAGTTCGCTCTTGAAATACTCAGGACAAACAAATCCAACACAATTAAGCACATGAGTAATACCATTTTGTTTTAAAATCTCACGATTCTTGGCCACGGCATCGCTCCCTAAATATATATGATCAGCAATCCTGGAGCATTCCTTATCAAAAAAGGCAAGCTTATCTTTCTTAAATTCAAATTCTCTCACAGGCTGCTCCAAACGAGGACTCGTAAGGGCTTGGATTGACCCTCTTGGCGTTTGTGGATTAGGCCACACACCAAGATCATCAGGACCAGCCTTTGGCCACTCCTCAACAGGCCGCCTGCTGATCGAAAGCGGCTGAAGAGGCGGCAAACAAGACCGCGCTTTACTGTTGAGTTGGGATCTGGGAATTGGGTTAGGCTTAGTGGTGGGCGACCGGTCAGTCCAAGAAACTGACCGCAAATAAGCTTTTCTGGCGACACTTCCACCGGCTAGCCGGTCTTTATTACTATCCCCTTCTCCTAACATTTCAAATGAACTTCACAAATTCTACGAAAATTAACTCTTACCCATTAAATGATTGTTCCAGGAAACCCCATTGGAAGAAACAAAACTAAGTATTGACAAAAATATAGCTGATAATATTGAAATTAAAGACTCTGCGTGCACTTTTCCCACCTAAAGCCTTTGACCAACTACAGTATAGAAAGAAGGAGAAGAAAAATCAAATACGATTTAATGAGTTATGACCCAGTAAAACCTCCAGCCATGGACTAAAAGCTTCAATGAAAGAGACAAAAAGAAAGTTCAAGCAAAATCATAACACAAATATTTATTTTATTGCAGTCGAGATTGTTGAAGGGAGACTCACTTTTCCACACAGGAATGCTCAATTAGAAGAAGAAGAAGAAGAGGAGGAGGAGGAGGAGTCCTTGCTTATCGCAGCTTAATGTTGAAGCTGTGGAACAAAATGATGACGAGAGAGAGAGACAAAGTAGAAGTGAGTTGGTCGAACGAGTTTTGACTCGGTTAATAAGCAACGGAACTAAGAGAGAGAAAGCGAGAATGGGTCAAAGTGACACGTCATTAGGGGATGGTCATGGTCGTATTTTGCCTGCATGTCAAGTCTTGTGATGTCATTTAAATCGTGGAGACTGATTTAATTTTAAGGGAACCTCCATTGTCACCTGCCTGTCAGTAACGACTGCTGTGCTGTTACCTTCCCTCTCGTAATTTTCGTGTAAAAGAAAGTGACACCAAATTCAAGCAAAGAACGCAATTAAAAATAAAAAAAATATTAAATTTCATAAAAAAAATTATAAGAGACTATAGATTTCACTAAAATAAAAAGATAAATAATTATAAATTTTTTTATATATTTAAATATATAATAAAATTTTAATAAATTTAAATCGCATTATTCAAATATTATATTAGATTTTGTTCGTATTTGTATCGTGTAATAAATTTAATTTTTAACTATTTTTGTATATTCTAATATATTGTACTAGTTATCAAATTCGAGCCACTAACTCAACTTACTAACACAATAATACTGTAACAATCTAATAAAAATTTATACAAACATAATAGGCATTGATTTGGATGGTGGGAGAGAAAACAGTATTCCTTTAACCATTGCGGTAGAATAACAGAGTAACCAAAACAATCATGTAAAGCAGGGCACTAACCATAGAGCAGCTTCAGCCCTTCAAGTAAAAAATGAGACTGTTGGGTAATGAAGGATGGGATGGGAGAGCTTCTGTGATTGTTGAGTCAAGGAAGTTTGTTTGCTCTGTGAAGCTTCCACACCTAATTGGGGGTAAGACTGTGGTCGAAATTTGACCCAAAACCAATGAAAATGGGAAATTTCAGGAGGGATCATTTGAAGTTTCCCAAGGATCACAGTAGGGATGGAGACAAAAACAAGTGGATTTACACCCGTTATGCTTCATTGAAAGAGATGTATGCATTGGATGGCTCTTTGGATCTTGTGTTGTGATTGTGAAAAGTGCATTTCCCATTAACTAGCCAACTCGTTGTCTTCACTAATTGTCTAATACCATTAATTACCCACAACTATTGCCCATCTATTAATTTACTACGTAGTCTTATTTTAATGTTTGTGTGCATAAAACACAAGGTTTTTAATGAAAAATAATAATAATAATAATTTTAAACGTATCTCAAAAGGGTATTCAACCTAACCAATTGGGTACATTTTTAATTGACAATAAACTAAAGAAATTTTAAAAAATAATAATAATAATAAAGTGGGGGTTGATGAAAGATTGATGGGTAGGAATCAAAATTTGATTCAAATATAAATTTAGAATTGAATAGAGCATATGGAACATGGTCTTAACAACAAACACATGGTAGTTTTTTTTTTTTTTTGGGTCAAGGAATTGGTTATGGAATAATTGAAGGACGAACAAACAAACAAATAAACAAAGTTTGGTCAAGAAAATTGGGCGAGAGAGAAATAAACTGTCATTTATAACTTTCAATCTTTGGCTCCGCCTCTGGTCCCCCCACGCTAGATTTTCAAAAGTCCTTTAAACATAGTCTTCATGAAGTTCTCTATTGCATTTGCAATGACAATTACATGATGAATGGCACAAATGGTGCCTCCTCCGCGCTTGTCTTGTCTACCAAAAAAGCCACTTCACTTTCTAGGGCCTATAACGCTTTTGCTAAATGCCAATGTTTTGCTATTAACTATGCCAATCAAAATCCCATGTGGGAGGAGAAAGAATTTTGTTCTTTAATATTACAAGATCATTTATCAATACAAGGCAAGAGGTGTAGATAGGATGAAGCATTTTGCGTATGCAATGACATAAATCTATATACGTATAAAATAACAAATCATATGTAATTTGTCTGCATGCGCTGCATTGCCCATATCTTGATTTGGTTATAATAATAATAATACCAATGGCTTCTAAAGAATGATTGATTCCAATGACATATATTTAGTTTGAAACATTCTCACAGTTTTTCCTTAATTTCTTTGGTTCTATATTTTATATTTTATATTTTATGTTAATGGATGTTAGTTAAATTTTATGAATAAAAATTACTAATACGGGCCATGACAATAGGTTTTGTTTTGGATCTCATCCAAAGGGAATTGCTATCTAACCCCCTCTTTGATCTTTTGACACCCAATCCCAAATCTATGGGTCTTATTAGTTCATATGCTTGGGCTGAATAGCACTACCCAATTTATATCATTCTGTGGGTTGTTATATATTGGCCCATTTGAATTTAGAAATTTGGTGTTTTGGGCCTCCAAATTAATGTACTTCACCACCCCCTTCCTCTCCGAGACACTCTCCGAGTGTGTGTCTCTTCCACTTCCTCGCCTGTCGTCAACTCCTAGTCACCCGAAACCCAGAAGCACTACCACCTGTAGGGTATTTCGCTTTCTACATATGTCGTTCTTCATTTTTACCTTCTCGGTTCTTTCTTTCACTTTCAATTCGATTTTCTACGTGGCACTGCATTGACTCCCTTTTGGATGCCGTTGTATCCAACATTTATTATGCATTTGTACCTGATATGATTCAGAAACTGGGCGCCCAACGCCGAATATACCGCGCCCATATCTCTAGCCTGGTGAAAGCCGGCCTGATCAGCCAAGCCGTCCAGGTGTTCGACGAAATGACGCAATCGAACTGCCGCGTTTTCAGCATTGACTACAATCGTTTCATCGGTGTTTTAGTTCACCACTCCCGGTTTGATCTTGCCCAAACACTATTACAAACAAATGGACCCACTTGGCTTCTCTTTATTACCCTTCACTTATTCAAGATTTATCTCCGGTTTATGCCAAGTCAAGAATCTTACCTTAATTGACATTCTTTTAGATAACAAGGATAGGCTAGGTTTTGTGCCTGATATTTGGGCCTTTAATAATTATTTAAATATTTTGTTTCGTGAAAATCGGATTGATTTAGCTTTGAAAGTGTTTAATAGAATGGTTTGTAAAGGAAGAGAGCCTGATGTTGTTACACATACTATTATTGTTGATGGGTTGTGCAAAGCTAAGGAGGAGTTCAATAAAGCAATACAAGCTTGGAGACACATGACTGAAAGAGGGTTAAAACCGGACAATAAAGCATGCACTGCCTCTGTTGTTGGGTTGTGCGAGTGCGGGAAGGTTGACTTAGCTTATGAGCTAACACTTGGTGCAATGAAAGGAAAGGTTGAGTTTGGTGTATTGTTTTATAATTCTTTGATTAGTGGGTTTTGTAGAGCAGGTAGGATTGATGAGGCTATTGCTATGAAGAGTTTTACGAGGCGGAATGTGTGTCAACAGGATTTATTTACTTATAATGTGTCGTTGATTTATTTTTGTGACGAGGTTATGTTGGAGGAGGCTGGGAAGTTGCTAAAGAAAATGGAGAGAAATGGGATAGAACCTGATGTATATAGTTATAATCAATTTCTTAAGAGTCTTTGTAAAGCTAATAGGCTGGATAAGGCTTATATGTTGATGGTGAATAAGATGGAGACCAAAGGGTTGTGTGATGTTGTGTCATATAATACTGTTATCCAAGCATTTTGCAATGAAAGTCGTGCTCTTCTTCGTGATATGTACTCAATGTGCCAACCATGATTGAATGTATCAATTCATGGCCATTATACACTTTGTATAGTTAGTCTGAGTTCTTACTATGGCCTATGTACGAAATAGGGTAGTGACTTATCTACAGTTATTGGAGTGGGGAACCATGTATTTCACCTTCAAGTAAAAGGCAGTTACTGTGTTTTCATGATTTCCTTTGGAATGCATCAATTATATTGATGAATTGGGGAACAGATTCTAGTTCTCATTCGTCCCATATGACTCTCTATTTGTGATAATTGATAGTGACAATGGACCTGCCAAGGTTTTCCGGGCATTGTTGTTAATGATTGAATTTTCTGTATTTCAGGTTAAGTTTATGGCATTGGCATTCTGTATAGACCACTGCAGAGCCATCAATTCGGGGTACTTTTGCTTGCATCATCTCTTTTAAGAGATGGCAGATTTTAGAAAGAAGGCTCTCAGGTTGGATCTGCCGGCTTTCTTATACCATGCTGCAGGTATTTTATTGGTTATGCAAGTGTGAAGTGTTGGCAGAGCAAAAAAAGAAATAGACAGAACAGCATGTTTGCATATGTATGTATTCTATGCCCATCTTAATTGTTTTCTTTCTCTGTTTCTTCTTCTCAGTATGTCTTCTTTCTTATATTTTTCATTTAATTCAATTTTACCAACCAATATGTTCCTTTCTAACGAGTAGGTAGAATTTGATGTATTCTTTCAGATTAACATTCCCCATTCTTTTCTTACTTCTATTCAGCCTGAATCTTCTTCTGGCCTGAGAGAAAACAAGACCTGGTTTCTTAATGGAACTTATGGAGTGGAAGCAGAATCTTTTGAGTGTATTTGAGCTTGAAATCCAGAGATGGGAGGTATTTTATTTTTCTTTTTTGCTTCCTTTTTTTTTTTTCCAATCCTTCAAAGTCTAATGCATGTGCTTGTGCATTGTGTAACACTGATTATAATCTAACAAGAGTAGAATTTGAATACAGATGTTATGGCTATTCTTTGCAGAATGTTGATAAATAGTTATTTGTAACATTTTCAGCATATCTTGTAGAAGACATACAGATTAAAGCAATGTGGCAGAAGCTTCCTTACAACAATTTAAATTCAGTTAACTGTTCTGTTCTGGTATCTCAAGTTGGAAGCTGATGTCAAATCTGATGGTTGAGGACTGAACATGATGATTCCAAATCCTGAGTTGAGGTCCGAATATGCATCTTCAACCACAGGTGCGTATCTCCTAATGACAGACTTTACTAGTACAAAGATTTTGCAAAGGTGACATGAAGACATGGAATCTTTAAATTGTATGGAAGACTTTGAAGTGCTGGTGCATGTAGGTGCCATTGCGTTGCACTGTGTAATGAATGAAATTGTTCGTAGCTAGAAAGAATCAAGTTTTTGTTAGGTATGATATAACAGATTGCATTGACATTTACTTCACCTTCAATACAAGTGATCACCCAAAAATTTGTGACAATTTTAATTTATACAGTGGAAATGACAGATTGGTTATATCAGGCAGGCATCTGATTCGCTACTGTAGCCTGACCATATGGGTTCAAGTTCAACCCAGATTTAACAATAAGAGAAGGGGTTCAAAAAGTGAAATATTCAGATTACTTGCCTCCCAAACTTGGCCTGTGTTTGATTCTTTGCCTTTACATGAATCCTCCTTGAAGTTCTGATGAAGTAATCCTCTTTTCCTCTGGTCCAAACATCCAATTCTTTCATATCACTTTCTCTTTCATTTTTTATCACCTCTCTTTGTTGGCAACATTTCACCATGTCTTGGTCCCGCGAAACCAACCCTCATTTTGCCAGACCACAAAATGAAGAGCAATATCCTCGGTTATCCAGTTCTGGGGTGGCAACCCCATATCCACGCCGCCAAGATCAGCAAAACCAACCACCTCTTCCATTGTCCTTGCGATCCCAAATTCAAGACCAACATTCCCAGCCACCCCGCAGTCCAAGGCACACACGACCACGACCACAACCACAACCTCAACCTCGGCCACGTGGCCAAGACCAACATTCCCAACCATCTCTCGGTCCATGGTTAACACAGCCACCACTACAGCCGCATGATCAAGACCGACATGGCCGGGAACTGAGTTCGCCAGCACCACGAGCAAAGAAAACAAAGGGCAATGATCGACGTTCCCAGCCGCTGGGTCCATGGACAATGCTACCAGAAATTCAAGAAGGCGAACATTCTGGTCCACAGGTGAGCAGTCCATGGAAGCAACAGCCACAACAGCCTCAACCTCAAGGCTCACAAGCAATACAACCAAAGCATCAAGGTCAACATCTCCACCCAGAAAGTCCAGAGAATCAAGACCGCCCCCTCCAAAGTCGACAGTCACACGGTCCGCAAGTGCCACCACCTCGTCGAACCAAGCTCCTAACATGGTTTCTCGCAGGGTTTTGTGCAATCTTTTGGATTGTTATAATCCTAGGAGGCCTAATCGTCCTCATAGTTTATCTTCTTTTTCGGCCACATAACCCACGTTTCGATGCTTCCAGTGTCACCTTAAATGCAGCATATCTAGACGTGGGAGTTTTACTAAACGCTGACCTGACTGTGCTTGCTAACTTCACTAAT
This sequence comes from Swietenia macrophylla, assembly GCA_032401905.1. NCBI lineage: Eukaryota > Viridiplantae > Streptophyta > Magnoliopsida > Sapindales > Meliaceae > Swietenia > Swietenia macrophylla. The sequence goes on along the minus strand of CP135585.1, from coordinate 6,397,930 downwards.
CCAAACAAGAAAGTAAAAGTAGACTTCAGTTATGTTGTCCTCGATCTGTACTACGGAAAAACCATGCTCGCGTCTCAATACGTTGAACCTTTCACAGCGGCAAGGGCAACGTCTTGGCTTACAAATGTTCATATGATAGCAAGTCAGGTTCGTCTTCCTTTAGCAGAAACAGAGAGGCTTAGGAAAGAAATTGATAGCAATGCAGTTGTGTTCGAAGTTAAGGGAGTGTTTCGGGCTAGATCAGATTTGGGAAGTTTCCTGCGCTACTCGTATCGGCTGTACAGTCATTGCACTATAATGATGACTGGTCCTCCAAGTGGAGTAATAAGAGCTAGCAGATGCAAAACCAAACGTTGAGATGAGAGCAACCATTTTTGACATCATTAAATTGTTTGCCATTCATTGGTTTCACCTGTCAAAATTAAGAATCCACCGGTTTCTTATTTTTCCCCGTCTACATAAGATGTTTCTGTGTCCTGTAATTCCAAGTCTTTAAAGGACAAATATGCCTTCAGCTTCTATAGTTCATTCCAGCATTATGCATCTCCCGTTTTTTGGGCACAAAACCTTGCATGCAAATGATTTAGATAATGTGTGAAACATGAGTTTGCTCCAAGGTAGAAATGCATCACTTCAACGACTCATTAACTAATTAGTAAGTAGCAGCAGGTGGCAAGAAACCGTTTTCACCGTTGTATCCAAGAGTCCTCTCACAGTGATAAGGCCAAAGGTGGGAACACATTGACAAAGCAAAATTTTGTTCCATGTAAGAGTAAAACCTTTGATACAATAGGAAGCTGATATGTTACCCTTCCACAGTACAAAAGTTTGCTTGGGAGAAAGCTTCTCTTCGCCTGAATGGATTATTTACAATGCTAAACACAAGATTTTGCCTAGATCAGGAATCCTAGCCCGCCCTTTAACCGTTCACTAAGCCAAGAAAAAAACAATGGTTGAGGAACCCACCCCTGCCTATTTCATTAAAGCCACACCACTCCGAAGGAAATTCTTAAGCACTGCCAGAATGGCAACAAAACGAACAAAAAGACAAAAAAGATCTATCTAAAATCTCCTGTAATAATCTCTGGTAAAGAAAGGATGCTTGAGAGCTTCACGGGCGGTTAGTCTGGTGGAGGGATCATACCTAAGAAGACCCTGCAAGAGATCTATGAGATATCCAGCTGAGTGATCTACATGCTGCATTACTAGATTCTGCAAAGCAAAAGTAAATAAAGTAATATATAAACAAATAATCTCTGTTTTCCAGTAGATAAAAAATAAAAAGAAATGAATTAAGAAAATGATATACATAAGCTTACAAGTAATGAATCTCTAAACTAGCAACCAAAAGATTGATCAAACTAATAGTTAAAACAGTACATACGCACCAGGAGACGGGATAGCTTTAGAACAGATTTAATACTTTCCTGAGATGTTGCACCCTCTGGCCAGTCCAATCTACCCCTTCTCACGTACTTCGCTGCATTTTTTCTGAATCAACAATCAATTATAGACGAACAGTTATAACAATTGATGGTCTACACCCATTGAAAGGATAAAAATGGCAGGACTTCTATAAAAATGGCAAGACTTCTTTAAAGGACACACACTCTACTCTGTTCAACATGTGCTGAGGTAATGGTCCTAGAACCCTTTCCATCATAGCCAAGTGCTCTAAGTTTTCATGCGTCTGAAACAAAGCTTTTCCCTGCAAACAAATACATTTTTTTCCCAGGTATGAGACATAGAATTTCCTTTGTAGTATCTATCACCATCTGGCCATATGATGAACACTAGTATACTCTTAAGACATTAACATACCGAGCATAGCTCAACCAAGACACAACCAACACTCCACATGTCACAAGGATAATTCCATCCAAGTCCTGAAATATAATTAAGCTTTCACGGCATGAACTTCCAGGAATGCAATGACAAGAAGGATTTATACAGAGAACAAAGCAAAATCATACCAAGAATAACCTCAGGAGCACGGTAGTGCCTTGTAGAGACAATGTAGTTGTGATCTTGATGCTCATATGCAGTGCTGCCAAAATCAATAACCTTAATAGCACTTGACTTTGGCACCCTCTTGTAAAAGGTTCCCCCAGTTGGTGACCGTGGTGCAACCTGTATTAATATATTAAAAGGAAGTCAAAAACTCAACATCAGACATCAAAAAAGAAAAAATGAACAAAATCTCCACCTAAAAAAGGTAAATGGCAAATCAAAAAAGATTGCACAATCAACGTCTCACTTCAAAGAACACAGAAGGCTACAATAATTGAGAACATTAGGAAAATAAGCAAACATACCTTGTAGTCAGGTATTTTCACGTATTCTGGAGAAACAAAAAGTATGTTCTCGGGCTTCAAGTCCGTGTGGATGAGACGCAAATCATGCATGACTGCAATGAAAATGAGTGCATACATAAGTACTTATAGCACTAATATTATAATCCAGCCTCAATTTTTGGCAATTCACTAAAGGACAAATGAACACCCTCATGAAAACAAATTTACAAAACAATATTTAATAAACATAACAAAAAAGTTACTAGATTCCTGAGTGGGAACATGAATTGGTTCCGCAATGGGCAAAAGAAGAGTGATAGCAGATTACACACATGCTACACATTCCAATAGTTGTCTGCCAATCTCACGGACAAGATCAACCGGAAATGGACGATAATTATTTTTCCGAAGAAAATCGTATAGGCTTGGCCCAAGCATCCCAAACACCTGCGAACACCATTTAAATTCACCAAGTCTTAACCCCCAAAATATCTATCAAATTGGGGAAATCATGTCATTATAAATGAATTGTGTACTTACCATACAGATATGGTTACGACAGTCAAACCAACTCCTTATTTGAACACAACTGCAAAGCATATATCCACTTTAACGCTGACATAAAATCTACCTCAAAAATGACTAAAATGACAAGTGATAATATCTGGAAGAAAAATAAACACACTGATTGCCACTTCTGTCATATTTTTTGAGCAACTTGAGCACATCAATTTCTGTCATTGCTGCCTCACGGCATTTTTTAATACTTCTCACTACTTTTATGGCAACCATCTCTCTTTTTTCTCTATCCAAGCATTCCAAAACCTGACCAAAGGTTCCTTAGAACAAAAAAAGTTTAAATGGAAATGAAAAGGTAATACAAGGGAACAGTTAAAGCAAGAAAACAACTGTAGGCAGAATCTAGAGAAATGAAACCAACCTTCGCCAATTTTTCTGAGGATCTTATCTGCAAATGCACAATAAAAAATGCATAAGCAAAACTTCAACGATTTATAAATAAAGCTTGAAAAATCCAAAGCAACAAAAGTACAGTTTCAAATGAAACAATTTTCTGAACTTGACAAAAAATAATTCTGTTCATAGCAGCCCTGTAAAAGGAAGGAGCTGATAATAAAGTAAAGGCGAAGTAAACGAAAAAAAATCTCAACTGCACCTAGATCTTTGAGAAGGATAAGAGTTGGTATGTTTAATTGACAGTTCATTAGATATATTAGAAAGGCCTTTTTCTTCTTTGTTTCTTTTATGAAAATGAAGAGGTGAATGTGGAGGAGAAATATTATATACTGATACACATGATAGAGAACTAATGCCACTTATAAAGATATTAACTTTAAATAAAGAGAATGTTCTAAGCTAGCAGCCTAGCTCATCATAGAGCATCAGAAATGCTCTTGTGAACCAATAAAATCCTTAGAAAAATTTTAAGTCAAGAAAGAAAAGATCAGAAAGAGAAAAATTGGAAAGAAATCATTACTATGTACTGACATACCATTTGTTCCATGCAAGTAAAGAAGAAGTGCAAGACACCAGTAAATGTAAAAGAAACTCTTCAATAATAATGATTAAGTGTAATTACAGCGTGAAGTTAAATTCTCTCCGATAACAAATATGTAATGCCCATCTTTGTTGTCACTTTGCCGTTGGGGCGCGCCATTTTGAGCCAATCTCTTTACAAAAACACTACCACGGTCTTCGGGTATCCTTGATGGCCCATAGCTTCTCAGATTCCCAAACTCTTGTCCACAACACATTCCTGGCTGAGCCTACACACAGCCATTCATTCATACTACACTGTGCACAAATTAATATTAACACCCACTCTGCCTCCATTTCACATTTATTCACTTCCAAAATCTTCCCTCATATTTTATGGACACATTTAATGAAAACCAGTAATAAACTGTCATACATTTCACTCCACCCGAGAAAAAATATCCAAATGAGAAAACTCAACAAACCACATAACATGATCAGCACAACGAATTCACAATGTACATTGAAAATAAAGTAATTGACATTTTATATAAAAGTATCATAATCAAAATTAAATCTTTGTTTCATTCTCAACCATAAAAGATACGCAATAAACTAATAATGCGTTCAAAAATTTTTATGTCATCGGGTGAAAAAATTCAAAGAAAATTCTAATTTTTCTAAGAAACATACAGAGCCTAAAAAATTTTTGTAATCAAACCCTAAAAAAAATAAAATAAAATTATACCTTTGCGTGAGGTTGAGGAGTTTCGCAAGCTAATCTAGGTTTCTTCGCGGGACAACGATCCATCTGACCTTGAGGAAGCCCTGTAACATAGTCCATTTCCATCTGATACGAAACCCTAACACCATGCTGACTCGTTGATTCATTGATTCATCAATTAAGTTAAGAGATCAATGTACAAAACAGTTTTTTTTTTTTTCTGGGGATCACAAAAATTTGCTGAAAGCTATTACGAGCCGTTGGATTCTTTTACAAAGAGTTAAATCCTGAACCCTCGGTTTTTGAGCTAACCATAGTTAGTTAGATGTAGTTGGATTATAACTGCGGTTGAGTTAGCGGTTCCTCTTCCTTATTTTATTCATCTAGGAGGCTCAAGTACCCTGGTTAGTAAGCGGATCAGACATGGCTGTTTTCAATCTACCCATCTGCCTCTTTCTTCTCTTACTCCCTTTGTTGCTTTTTCTGAAGAAGATTAATAAACAGAACCAGCAGCTTCCACCAGGCCCACTAAAGCTTCCTGTATTAGGCAATTTTCTTCAAGTTGGTGCGTTGCCTCACCAATCTTTAAAGCAACTCTCACAAAAATATGGCCCCGTTATGCTCCTTAAACTTGGCCGTATGCCACTTGTTGTAATCTCCTCGGCTGAAGCAGCAAGAGAGGTCTTGAAAATCCATGATCTTGATTGTTGCAGCAGACCACTGTCGAATGGCACTGGCAAGCTTTCATATAACTATTTGGATATGGGTTTTGCGCCATACGGTGATCACTGGAGGCAGATAAGAAAAATATGTACTCTAAAGCTTCTTAGCGCGAAGAAGGTGCAGTCATTTCGGTTCGTTAGGGAAGAAGAAGTCTACTTGCTTATGGATTCAATCTCTGAATCAGCATCTTCTGCCTTTCCTGTTGATATTTCTGAGAAGATGTATGGTCTCACTGGAAGTATACTGTTTAGGACGGCCTTTGGGAAGAGATTTGGAGAGAGTAAATTTGATATTCATGGATTGCAAGAATTAGTTCATGCTGCTGAGTCTCTGGCAAGCTTCAGTGCGGAGGAATGTTTTCCCTATTTTGGTCGGGTCATCGACAGGATTAGTGGTTATCATGGAAAGCTTCAGAGAGTTTTCCACTAACTGGATACTTTCTTCCAAGAACTAATCGATGACCATCTTAAACCTGAGAGCACTCAACAAGAACAAGAAGACTTTGTCGACGTGATGCTGAAACTAGAAAGAGATCAAACTGAAACTGTTGGCGGAGTTCGGTTCACAACAAATCATATCAAGGCAGTACTCCTGGTAAGCAGCTTTCTATATATATTAAACATTTATTTCTTAGCCAAACATTCTTTAAGAGAGTTCGATAAAATTATTCCTTAAAATAGAGTAATTATGAAACCAGGATTATCTCTTGCCTCTGTTTTCTGTTCCAGGATATACTTTTGGGCGGAGTAGACACCAGTGCAGCAGCGGTGATCTGGGCAATGGCAGAGCTGTGTAGGAATCAAAGAGCGATGAATAAAGCAACAGAGGAAGTCAGAAGCTGTATTGAAAAGAAAGGAAGAGTTACTGAATCTGAAATTGATCAACTTCAGTACTTGAAGATGATAGTCAAAGAGACTCTGAGATTGCATCCTCCTGCCCCTCTACTATTTGGCAGAGAAACTATGTCCCACTTCAAAGTTAATGATTGTAACATATATCCCAAAACGTTGATCCAAGTCAATGTTTGGGCAATCGGAAGAGACCCCAGCTACTGGAAGAATCCTGAACAATTCTGCCCAGATAGGTTTGTTGATAACTCCATGGATTTTAGAGGACAACATTTTGAGTTGTTACCATTTGGAGCAGGGCGAAGAAGTTGTCCAGGGATTCATATGGGATTGATAACAGCAGAGCTTGCACTTGCAAATCTCTTGTATTTGTTCGACTGGAAATTGCCCGACGGAATGGAGGAGAAAGACTTGAACATGGAGGAGGCAGCTGTTGAGAGTGTGGTGATTTCCAAAAAGACTCCCCTCATCCTTGTGCCAGTCAATCATCTCTAGCTAGTCATCCGGCACCGGAAAATAAGAACATCATCATCGAAGCATAAATAAATCACTTTGATTTCTCGACTACAAATCCCTGCAATGTCAACCAGCCTGCTTCAATAATTGTGATCCATGAATCTGAACAATGCTTTTTAATTATAAAATCAGATTATGTATTAATTATTTTATTGATTTTCATTGTCCTTTGCATGTATACTTGCACATGCGGCAATTCGTCGGCTGCTTCTATTCTGCGGTAACTCAAGTCCATTTTACTTTATTTTAAATTCAACATAAAGGAAAATTTTATACCTACTTTTGTGTGTTTTTGGCCTATGTATATGTCTTCGCCCATATACATATGCGTACGTAGATATGTATAGATAAAGGTTAAGTTGTCAAAACTAGAAATTAGGATAAGAATTTAGAAGCTCCGGGAAGAGAGAGCAAGGAAAAAAAAAAAAAAGGGAGAAAGGAAGAGAAAGAATAAGAAAAGGGAGAAGAAGGAGAGAAATGGGAAAATTGAAAATAAGGGAGAGATTTCAGGTAATATTTTTATTTTTATTTTATTTTAAAAATATTTATATTTAGTATAAAAATTATTAAAAATTAAAAATAAATAAATTAATTTTATTTTAATAATTTAAAAATTTTATCAAAATATTCATAATTATATGCTTTTAGTTTTAAATTATTTCATAAAATTTTTAATCATATTCTTTAATTTTAATAATTTTTAAAATTTAAATTTTTATTTATTAGTAGAACTATTTAATAAATTAAGTAAAAAAAATATATTTATTAACAATAAATAAAAAAATTTAATAAAAAATTTATTTTTTAATTAATATAATTAAAAAAATTTATAAATTTTTTTATTAATTTTTTAATTAATTATTAATAAATATATTTTATTTTATGATTGGATAGGTATGATTTATGATTTGACATTCCATTATTATTGAGCATGAAAATATCCCACCCCAACCATACAATCAGACATTAAAATACCCGAAAATCAACTTACATTATAAAACACTATATTTTAATTGGAAGAACGAAAAGAAAAGGAGAAGGAAGAACGAAGAGAAAAGGAACAGGAGCAACGAAATAGAATGAATTTTTTCATTATTTAATTACAACGTATAATTATTAATAAAAAAAATTTACTATTTTTTGTTTGAAAGAAAATATAATAGTTTATATATTCAATAATTAAAAATAATTTATATTAATTTCTAAATTTTATTGTTAAATATGAATTAATTTAATCTTAAAAATTTATTATTTCGTTTTATTAATATATACGATGATAATATCCCATGAAGTTGTGGCCGTTCACAATTATCCAGACTAGTCGACAACTCAGAGCCACAAAAATCAATCGAGGTTGCAAAGATGGGGCTACTGATATTTTATTTGTACTTTTGGAGCCAGGCTATGAATGGGTAGTAGCTGAATTTGAAGGTGAAGATCAATCTTGTAAGAAGCTTAGTAGCGTGGAGGTAATAATAATAGCTTTCATGAATCTTTACACAGTGCTCTCATGGCTGCTTCTTATCTTGTTACCTTTACTGCTTATCATCCTGAAAAAGATGAGCAAGCAAAACAGTCAGCTGCTTCCGCCAAGCCCTCCTAAGCTTCCGGTAATAGGCAATTTACACCAACTTGGGGAGTTGGCTCACCAATCTTTGTGGAAACTCTCCAGAAAATACGGCCCTGTCATGCTCCTCAAACTTGGTCGTATGCCTCTTGTTGTAATCTCCTCTGCTGAGACGGCAAGGGAGGTCTTGAAGATTCATGATCTTGACAGTTGTAGCAGACCGGCATTAGGTGGCTGTGGGAAGCTTACTTACAATTATTCAGACGTAGCTTTTGCACCGTATGGTGAACGCTGGAGAGAGATTCGGAAAATAAGTGTTCTCGAGCTCTTTAGCTTGAAGAGGGTGCACTCGTTTCGATTCATTAGGGAAGAAGAAGTCGGCTTGCTTGTGAGTTCCATCTCTGAATCATCATCTTCTGCCACTCCCGTTAATCTTTCCGAGAAGCTATATGCTGTCACTGGAAGTATAGTATTCAGGATGGCTTTTGGGAAGATATTTCGAGGGAGTAACTTGGATAATCACAGATTTCAAGAAATGGTTCATTCAGTTGAGTCCGTTATGGGAGGCTACACAGCAGGCGATTGCCTTCCATATGTGGGTTCGATCATTGACAGGATCACTGGTCGCCATGCAAAGCTCGAGCGGGTTAGCCATGAATTGGATACTGTCTTCCAAGAGATAGTCGGTGACCATCTTAAACCAGAGAGAACAAAACAAGATCAAGAAGACATTATCGATGTGATGCTGAAAATAGAGAAGGATCAAGCCGAGTCCAGTGGTAAATCTTGGCTCACAAAAGACAATATTAAGGGAGTACTTCTGGTAATTAAGTAGCTAACTTCCATGTAAAACCATCTTTCTCTTTTGTTTATCCTGCTACAAAATTAGTGGAACTAACTAATTCGACCATTTATCTTCTCTTGCCCGCCGCTGCTCTATGTTTGTTTTGTCAGAATATATTTTTGGGTGGAGTCGACACCAGCGCAATTACTGTGACTTGGGCAATGGCAGAGCTCATTAAGAAACCAAGACTGATGCGCAGAGCACAAGCTGAAATCAGAAACTGTATCGGAAAGAAAGGAAGAGTTACCGAAGCCGATATTGATCAACTGCAATACCTCAAAATGGTAATCAAAGAAACCCTGAGATTGCACCCTCCTGTTCCCTTGTTGCTTACAAGAGAAACCATGTCCCACTTCAAAGTTAATGGTTTCGACATTTGTCCCAAAACATTGATCCAAATCAATGCTTGGGCACTAGGAAGAGATCCCAACTATTGGAAGAATCCTGAAGAATTCATCCCAGAAAGGTTTATGGACAACTCCATTGATTTTAGAGGACAACATTTCGAGTACATACCATTTGGATCTGGTCGAAGAATCTGTCCTGGATTGAACATGGGATTAGTGACATCGGAGATTGCCCTTGCAAATCTTTTGTATTGTTTCGATTGGAAATTGCCTAATGGAATGAAGGAGGATGATATTAACATGGAGGAGGCATCTGGTTTGTGTCTTACACTCTCTAAGAAAATACCCCTCGTCCTCGTACCAGTCAGTTATCTACAGTAGCTTAGCCATTAGAATCAAAATCATGCTCAACATTTGCTCTAAATCTCTGTAATCTTAGCTAGCTGTTTTATAAGCTTCTTGAGAAGTTTGATTGTATCTTTCATAACCTGAACTCCCATTATCAGTAATGTGTAAACTTGGAAAGATTATAACTGTGCTCTGATTGAATTTTACAAATTGCAAACCATGCTTAATTCTCTCGTGCCAAAGTTGGTACTTTGTCAAAGTTTGAATTAGTAATTGTACATCAAGTTGCCAAATAAAAAAAAAAATTATGCATATAATTATAAGATGATAATCATGTATATAATTATAAACTAATAATTATGACCGATTTAATAAATATATTAACGAGTAAAAATTATAATATAAAATAATATTTAATTAAATTATAATTGTATTTTTTATTTAATATTTTTTATTTAATATTTTAATATATTTTTATAATATTTAATTATTATAGTTTTAAAATCATGGCCTGATGGAATCTTGGTACAATTATTGGAGAAAACTTGACAAGGCATGACAACTTTTCATGTTGTGATTGGCATAAGTTTCAATGTTCACCTGTTCTTGTCATGCTCCTTCCTAGGTGAAAAACTGCATTAACATCTTATCTTATGTACCAGACTTCTCTCGAGAGTTGGTTTCTTTTATGACGAGGTTACAGGCAACTGCAAAACCTAGAGATGATTAATTTACTACGAGAATGTAGAGTCTAGTTCAACAGACACCAAGGGATTGCAGATGCATGCAAAGAATTTCAATAAAAATATCAATGCTGGAAGTCTTCAGAACGCATTTGCAACTTACAAGTAAATTAATACTCACCATCAAGATGGACGAATCAGTGACAGTGAGGCTGACTGCTGATAGCAATAGGCCGACTCCTGATGCTTCGTTTTGCTCTATATATTGTGAGGTAGCAGAAGCTGATCTGGTGGGGAAGAACAATCTCGAGGAATCTCAATAATACACATTTATCAACACACAGATTATCATCATGGGTTACAAATTTCGCTGAAGCACGGGACCAGCAACGCGTCTTGACTAATGCAGGAGAATCTTCCTGCGGTAAGGCTAATCATATCATCATTGAAAAATCAGTACTCTATGGAGTAATGCTTAGCCACACCTTGAGGAAAATATTCTAACTTAACATGAAATATCACTACCACAACTGATGTAGGAAAAAAAGACTACGAATTTGTGGTGGAAGACACAAATCATGACAGGTGTTTTAACTTTCCATCAAAACCAATGCTTCTAGTTTTCTGATTTTGCCACTCGAAAGTGAAGAATTTTGAGTTGATTTTTCTTCGTCTACCAGAGTCTATCAAATCTTTTAAGTATGAAAAATATAAAGAGAAGGTTGTATTATTGTAAATACTATGATATCGTTTGGAGTTTTTTTTCAAATATAAGAATTTTTTTTTATTTTTCACACATTTAAAACATGTTACAACCCTCTTTTTATATATATATATATATTATATAAGAATTTTCAATAATTTAATCAATAAATCTTGGGTTAGATCTTGTTTTAAGACGACTATTTTGATCTCAAGAAGATCTTGTTAACAAGTCCTAACTCCAATAATGCTCGTCAGAGGACAAACAGTCACCATCAATGCTTACAAAACAATCGATGACAGTCACAAGACAAGGCCGACGACACCTACTAGTCCAACCGATTCCTAATACAGCCAAACGGGGTGGGCAACTCATGCTATTTTGTTTTGTCTGAAAAAGATGATTTAGGTAGGATAATTCCGGTAGAAATATTTAATAAAAATAAATACATTATATATTTTAAATTATTATGATAAGACGAGGGTCATATACTATACCCCCTCGTTGTAATCTCCTTGGCTGAGGCAGCAAGGGATGCACTCAAAAGTTCATGATCTTCACTGTTGCAGCAGACCACCATTGGCTGGAACTGGGAAGCTTTCTCACAATTATTTAGATGTGGCTTTCTCACCCTATGGCTCGATCAAACAAGTCATCATATACATTTAGTTTGAGAATAGATATGTAAGGACTTGATTGATGGACGTAATCCCTCAAGAAAATATCTACGTTTGCTACTCTCATTAGCCACTAATGTAAGAGTAAATCGAGATAAAGTTGTAAATTGCTTTTTATACTGAACCACAGATTTGGACTCTTGTGTGAATATTAAGAAATTCGTCTCCATCTTATCTGGAACTCAATCAGAAAAGTATTTTTTAAAAAAGGTTTTTATGAACAAATCTTAAATGATTGACCCTCCATTCAACTAGCGAGGTTATTTTTACATGCACTACAAACATAAACAGACTTGAAAATTAGACTATTTTAGCCAAAAATTCAAGTACATTGCACGCAGGCATGACATGCCCGTCAAGAAGTCCAGCACATATATATATATATATATATATATAGCAAGTAAATTACAAGGAGATGCAATCCTTCAACGTTTGAAAACAAACACTCAAACGAGTTAAACGGACAAAAATATATGAATTTAATTGCAACAGCATAATACACTGAGTAGACCAATTGTTATTAAGTCACACATAAAAGGGGAGGTTACAAGGGGAGGGATCCTCGTACCATACCAATGTGTCTTCCTCTTCTGTTTCTCTCATTTCTATTGTTTGGTGACAAAGACGACACGTTAGAATCACCTTTAAGTTTTGCAGTGTTAGCATATTTTCATAAAAAAAAAAATTTAGATAAAAATTATTTTATTATATTAATATTATTAATCTAATAAAATTATTAAATTAATAAAATAAAAAATATATTTATTAATAATAAATGAACAAAATTAATAAAAAATTTATTATTTAATTAATATAATAAAAATTTTATAAAATTTTTTATTAATTTTTTATTTTTTAATAATAATATATATTTTTTTATTTTATTAATTAAATTATTTTTATAAATAATATTAATATAATAAAATCAATTTCAGTCGCAACTCTCTAAAAGCAACAACATCATTATTACACCAACACGCATTGAACAATAGACATGTAGTTAAAATTGGTACCAATCAATCATCATGAGCCTTCAACTGAAAAAAGCTCTGCATTTTTTTAACACAAATAATAAATTGCTCACCTGTTTACAAGAATAGACAACTGGCGAGATACTTTCTATCCCATTCCCGCTTTCCGTTGAGGAGGCCATCAGCACTGATCAAACTTGAGCTATCAAAATCAAAAACTATTGCAAGTTTGACAAGAGACTTCAGAAATTTTGACTCAAAATACATAATTGACAACGTACAAGCATAACGTGCAAACATAATCGTGCATGTACTTGGACAACACAAAAAATAAACAAAGCAAACGAACTGCAAATAAGAATGTCTTGAAGCATTTCCAATGGTCTATAACCACATTTGAGGATTCAAGCACCATCTCTCTTTCCAGTAAATCATTTTGCTTCACACCTTCACATAACAAAGAGCATTGCATGTCTATTATTTTTTTTCCCCGTTTCTGTGGTCAATGCAGAAGTCAATATTCTAAACTAAAACAAAAGTAAATAAATTTAAGCTCCTAAAGAGGGCTTTGGCTTTTTTATGAGATTGCAAAAAGTAAACTAGCTTGAAAGTTCATTTCTTCGTTACAGAGAACATATGAACCATGAGAACAACAGAAGCTAAGATGAAAAAACAAAAGTGAAAAACGGAGGAATTCAACATGAAACCATGTCAATTTTTATTTGCAAACTTCACAGTGGTAAGAGAGAGATCAATCATGGAGAAGCAAAAACAAGAAAAAATACACTTTGATACAAAGCTGCCATGAGAAAATCGCTCGCAGGAAATTCGAAAACCTTGAAGAATGAAGGCGCTATAAGCTACCATTTCTATGATTTTAGTAACATTGACAGTTCAAATAACTACAGGAAAGGAGGAAAAAAATGTTAAAAAAGAAAGTATAATCAGATAAGGGGTTCAGAAAGCTCCATTTCATTCGAAATCTGTTGTTGCGTATCAGGCTCGCGAAACCCCACAAAGTCCAGTCCAAGCCACTGCCACGGCCAGCATACATATCTAGGCCGGTTTCGGCCTCTTGAATCTTCCCTTGTTTCAAATTCTTCAAGCTGACGGCTGAGCTCTTCTACCCTATCCCTCAGCCGAGCTGCCCTTGTGTCTGCCAACCTCAATGATTTCTCAGCTGCATCTCTTGCTGCCATGGCTGCAGCAGCTGTCTCTTCTTTGAATTTGAGCTTCTTCTCTGATTCCAACAAAGCCTGTTTTGCCTCTTCAAGTTCTTGCTTGAGCGATGACAACTGCAGGTATTCATTAGAAACCAGAACGATCATATTTAGTCGATTTACCCAAAACTTATACCAATACCCACTAAAAAAAACTAGGAGGGGATAAAAAGGCACATATCAAAGAGGTGGTTCGTGCATCGTTTAGCTGTCCAGCATGTAGATAATAAACACAGTAACATAGCCAAAAGCCTTAAATGTCCACAACTCAATGGCACTTCATATCTAGCATGATACAATATCATTCCATCTTCCCTTCAAGACATATCTACCTTTTCCAATTGTCAATGCATGACTTTTACAATCCATTCCCCAATTAACTTATTTTCTTTAAATTTGAAAAACTAATCAACCATATTAATCATGACAGTAGTATTATATTGAGAATTTATATAATTATTCCTAAAAGTTGCATTAAAGAAACATCCATTTGTACCTTCTTAGGTTCTGTCTATTAAATAGTATAAAAAAAGTTACAATACGAGGGAAGTTGCAATGAGCGCAAGAATGAATAGGTCACATCTTGCCAACTCGGCAAGCATACCTGTGCCACAAACTCCTGTTCAACAGCTCCGCCTGCAGCAGCCTCTTGCTCTGCCGCAGCTTTCCACCTTGTAATTTCTTCCTCAGCAGCAGCAATGTCCAACATAAGCCCTTCAACCTTCATTTAGATAAGCAAAGTCTCAATTCAATGTAAACTATATTAATCACCATTAACAGTTCTCTATGAATTAAACCAGCAACAGGAGGTTTACAGATTTCTAATCACTCATATAATTTGCTGAATAACCAACAGATATAAAGTTATATGAAATTATCAACATGACGTCAATAAAACATATAACTTACACTTTCATTTGCTACTCTCTCCTTCTCCTCAAGTTCTTCTATTCTTTGTATTCTATGGCTGAGTTCCTTGGCTTGAGCCTCTACATGCTCTTTAAGTAAAGTTGACTCTGCCCTTGATACATTAAAGTGGTAAAGTGGACAGAAAAGTGCCCGTTCAGTAAATGTAAAATCCACATATTGAAATAATTTAAAATAACAAAGGAGCTGACACCAACCCCCTTCCTTCTTTCTTTTCCCTCATGAATGATGGCATAAATCCATTACAGCTAAGGTGGGCATGCATTTAAACATTTCTATCATGAGTAGAATTTAAAATTTAAGAACAACAGAAAGTACCTTAATTCTTCCACAGAATGCTGCAGCTCAACAATCTCCAACTGAGACACCTTAACGATATTCTCCAAAGCCTCAGCCTAAGTCAATACATTTGGACCTCAGTCAGGACAACTCAGAAATTGAGAAATGAATCCAGCCAAATGGAAAAATGAAAATACACACTTTGATAAATCAACTCTAAAGAAAAAACTCACCAAAGTATATATTTCATCCTCCTCTGCCTCCATAGCATTGGCTTTATCATGAGAAGGCAGAGCCTTTCCATCTGGGAGAAGCTTACTAAATTTGATATCTATCCCTGCCTCTCTCAAACCATTTTCTGCAACCTGAAAGAGCTCATTTGTTTTGGAAGAGGGATCCACTGACATCCTCTTCGACAAAGCACTTCTAAGTAATGAACCAATATGTTCTTTCTCCTTTACCAATCGACCAACCGTTTCATTCAAACTCTTAACTTTGCGACTCTTCTCCTCCACCAAATCCTTCGTCTTCTCAACCACAATTCTTGTCAACTGACAAATAGACTCCATGCCTGCTAAAGATGCACGAATATTCTCCTCCATGTCAGTTTCTCGCGGAAGGAACATTGACTCAGAAAACTCCGACTGATCCAAATTACCACCATCAACGATTGTCATCACAGCATAAACTTGACCGTGAATTTTCGACACGTAATTCAACAGATCAACTAACAAAGGTCTTTGTGATTCCATTTTCAATTCCAAATTCTTCAGCTTGTCGTCATACTCAATTGCTAGTTGCCTCAACTCCAAACCTTGACTTTCAATCTCAGCAATTTTCTCATCCTTTTCAGTCACTATTTTCTCCAAATTCTGAATAGCATTACTTTTCTTTGCAACCTCATCTCTCAGTACACTGATGGTGGCTTCGAGCTCTGAAACCTCAATGGCAATCTCAAAATTTCTCTGCTCCATCTGCTCTCTCGCGTCATTCCTAGACTTGGCTGTGGCATCAATTTGTTTAACAAGCTCTTCAACAATCTCATTCGTTCTTTTTATCACTCCATACACAACAGCAGGCAATCCAGTATATTTCTGCGACCTAGGCAATCCACCGGCAGAGAAATTCTTATAACTATTCACTTTACCCGAAATTTTCTCAATTCCAGTCACGAGCATGTGAGCCGAATTCTCAATTTCAGATCTCAATCCATCTCTCGCTTTCGTCACTTCATCTAACTGCTTTAAAATCTCGTCTTTTACTTTGTTAGCATCGGCTATTTCTGTCGATAACTTCTCGTTTGACCTTAGAATCTCTTCTTTTTCACGCAGCGCTTCGTCTCTCTGCCTAGTGCTCTCGTCTCGCCGCTTGATTGACTCGTGCGCGAGAGCTTTCAGTCGGTTGAATTTGTCGTTCAATTCAGACGCAGAGTTCTCGGCCGCTTCTCGAGCTTGCCTCTCGCGATTTAACTCTGCGAGTACTTCGCGAAATCTCTCTACAGAAAAATCTTCACCAGACGAGGTTTTCACATCGATCTCGCCTTCCACGTCGCTGAGAACCGCATCCCCGTCCTCATCACCGCCACTCGCCATTGCGTATTCAATCAAATTACCGAATTTATCACTAATGTCACTTAATTACAACTCTTGATCATCCGAACGAAATCGCATGTTATACAACGAAAACTACTAATTTGTCATTTACGGAACACTAACGCGCTACGATAAGGTTTTACCGTAATTAGGATTGCTTCGAGAATTGATTATGATGAGGTGATAATTGCAATTTGCAAGGAGATCGTACCTGAAGAAGACGGAGCGACCAAGCGAAACACCACAAACAAACAACGAGAGCTACCAACCAGTCTCTCCCGGCGTTGTACTCCTCTGTTGGCGGATTAAAATTAATTAAAAACAAAATCGTAGAAACCCGAATTTCATGGGAAAATATTGAGTGTTGTGAAAGTATGCGAAAGGTGGTTGCACAAGAGTCTTTGGCAGCTGCCACGTGCAAGATTATTCGTCTAGTAATCTTAATGAACGGTTTGATGAAGGAGATTATTCTGCGATTAGATTATCCGATGGCACATTTCACTGTAGGAGTCGTTGGAATACATGCGTTCGGGTCCCGACATAGCGACCGCGTATCCAGAAGTCACCGCCTATCAATCACCAGAGTCGCTAAATTATGTATTTCGCTGCTGCCTACACTTTTAGTATTATAATTTTTAAGTTAATTAATTTATTTTTTTATATTATATATTTTAAATTTACGTTAATTATTTTAAAATTTATATTAATTATTTTAAATTTTAATTTTTATATTAATTTTTATTTTAAATAAGAAGGTAATTTTTATTTATTAAAAGAATTAATTTTATAATTTGTTAAATAATTAATTATTCAATGGTTAGAGAGTTATTTCAAACGTCATTCCTTCTCCCATATTATATATTTTCCGGCCCAATATTAAAAGTCACTATGGCTGCGTTTGTTTTGGACATTGAGCTTTTCTGGATATCCCCCGCTTAAAGTTTTAATAGCCCCCGGACCCACTACAAACTACAAAATGGGGGTAAAGGGTGATCATGAACTCAATCTTTGGTCTGGAATGTTTTGTTTGACAATATTAATCAGCACTAGATAATTATTAATTATTTATTAATAAATATAAATATTTATTTATATATTTAATTATTTAATTCGAAAAAAACTGATTAATTTTAATTAACAATAAAAATAATTTTTATATTAATACATAATTACACGTTAATTAAAATAATACTTAAAATATTTTACGAATAATACTAAATTTTTAATCGAATTAATCTACGACTAATATCAAATATATTTAGTAATTATAAAGATATGCATTTGCACAAACTTACTATTTGCCAACCAAGAACATCGTCGGTATATAACAAATAAAGAATTATATAATAAATAAAACCGTAAAATAAAATTTTAATTAAAAT
Organism: Swietenia macrophylla; assembly: GCA_032401905.1. NCBI lineage: Eukaryota > Viridiplantae > Streptophyta > Magnoliopsida > Sapindales > Meliaceae > Swietenia > Swietenia macrophylla. Next base: position 6,379,791 of record CP135585.1, on the reverse strand, counting down.
ATATTTTTGTGTATTATATATATATATATTAATGTAAAATTTAATAAAATATAAAACGTTAAGTAAAAAATTTAAAATAAATAATATAAAAAATTAAAATATAAAATATAACAATTAAAATAATTAATATAAAAAATTAAAAATATAAATATAAAATTTTAAAATAAAAGTATAAGAATTTAAAAAAAATAAATTTGAACCTAAATTTTATTAATCAAATTAAAAAAAAAAAGTGTTGTGACTGGACATTAATCTTCAGCAATGGAGTTGGAGATTGAATTGACAGAATTCCAAACGCCGTTGACTGGTCCAAGGAAATGAAACAACATCAAAGCACTTAATGGAGACGCGTTCACACTTGCAACACGCACAACATAATTCAAGTACGTGTGCAATGCAACGTAACCCTCCAACCTTCACCAGCCATAATCACATTGCGTCCGTCTTTTTCCATGGAGAGTATTCTTTATCAGAAATAATTAAATATTGCTACCAAGGTTAGAATATACGGTTGAATGATTGGTGTAATTATAATCCTATAATTCAAGATAAATGAAACCAGAATTCGGGGCCGTTGTTCGCAATTAACTTGATTAAAATTTTAATTGTTTTTGATTAACTCGTTGATTGCGTTGAGAAGAAACTGTGTGCTTCAGCTTTCTGTTGACTCTCTGTTTACGGGATTTACTTGCTGCTCAGGTTAATTAAGTCATTGACTGCATCGGGAAGAAACTGTGTGCAACAGCTTCCTGTTGACTCTCTGTTTATGGGGTTTACTGGCTGCTGAGGTTACTTACATGAATCATGCATCAGATTAATCTGCAAATGTTTTTTTTTTCTTGCGTGTCTATTTCTCAATACCCACTTGGCATTTAGTTACTTCCTGGGGATTTCTTGAGAGTTCATTTGTCAAGGTATTAGGTACGCGAAAACTTTACAAGTAATCATTTTTGATGATGTTTCGATCGTCGTTATCATTTGAAGCAGTCATTGAAAGCTGCCCTTTTGATATCTTCTCTGTCTTCGCTTAAGACTTTTAGCTTTTCTTTGCTGGAATTTCGTTATTAAATTCATGTTCATACTTCATACAATAAATTTTCCTTCTTTACAATCTTAATTCTCTGCATTTTGGCGGAAGTCATTCATTATTAATTTATCATAGAAAATTCCAGGCAGAATAGATTAATAGGTGAAAAAAGTCGAGTATTTTTTTAATTTTTTAATCGCCTCTGATATGTAAATGTCTTGTTGAGGCTGTTGATGATCAATATATAAATTACTTTGCAGCTTTAGATTTTTGTTCAGTTTTCTCGGCTATTTCTGGCATTTTCTTGGAGGGAAATTCTTTTGCTTGAATATTGAAGAGATTTTGTTGCTGATGGGAGGTAAAAGCTCTAGGATTTCGAGTGGGAGACGGTATTCTTCGCGGGAATCTGCTAGTTCTTCTTCTTGGAACAATTACGGCTACCCACCACAATCGCCATATCCTCAACCAAGCCCATATTACCCGTCTCAGCCTCACTATTCACCTTCTCCGTCGTTTAATTATGGCTCGCAGACACCCCAGTCGCAAAGGAGGTTAGATAGAAAGTATTCAAGGATAGCTGACGATTACAAGACCTTGGATCAGGTATAAACCATGTTCAGTTTGTATGTGATTAGCAGTATGTCTTATCATGTTTCGTTTGTTTATTATGAAATAATTGTATGGACAGTGTTAAGGAGTATTTTTCATATGGGGGGTTTGAAATGACAATCTAGGAACATAATGAAAGATGTGAAATTTATATATGTATACATATGAATGTTTATATCTTAGCTTATCTGTAAGTAATAGAAAATGAATTGTTCTGCCGTAAGTGTAGTTGTTGCATCGGTATCATTGAAGACTTTTGGATATTATTGCAATATAATGGCTGTGCCAGGGATCAATATTCCCATCTTTATGAAAGTAAGGACTGAAATAAATTATAATGTTTTGAATTTCCAATATATGGATTAATACGTATAAGCAACTCTTAATTTAGTCTTGGTCTAGGGAAAGTTTTATGACTGTAAAACTAGTTTTATTCTCAAATTTCACTGATGTTCATCATTTTTGTAAATAATGAGTATGGTTAATCTCACAGGTTACTGATGCCCTTGCACAAGCTGGCTTGGAGTCTTCTAATCTCATTGTTGGTATAGATTTCACCAAAAGCAACGAGTGGACAGGTTGAATATAATCTTGATGCTTTGAATGTTTATAATTATTATGATTTGATGCAGGTGGCTTAACTTTCTTTAAAATTCAGGTGCAAAATCATTCAACAGGCGAAGCTTGCATCACATTGGACATGGACAAAATCCATATGAACAAGCAATTTCGATTATTGGACAAACTTTATCAGCTTTTGATGAGGATAATCTAATTCCCTGTTTTGGATTTGGAGATGGTAATATTCCACCTGAACCAATGTTTTTATTATTTTGTTCATAGATTGATATTTGGACTGCAGAGAGGTGCTATTTATCCCTTATAATTTTTTTTTTCTTTTGCAGCATCAACACATGATCAAGATGTCATCAGTTTCTATCCAGATGAGAGATACTGCAATGGATTCGAAGAAGTGCTGTCACGGTACAGAGAAATTGGTCCCTGCCTTAAACTTTCAGGTACCTACATTTTTTTTTTTCCCTGAAATTCTTCATTTTTTAGCATGGCACTCTTGGAGTATAACCAGCTGGTTATTATAACATATGTTAATATATTCTCATGGCAGGACCAACGTCTTTTGCACCCATCATTGATATGGCCATGACTATTGTTGAGAAAAGTGGGGGCCAGTACCATGTTTTGTTAATAATTGCTGATGGGCAGGTAATTTACTTTCCAGTTGTAAACCTTGTTTTAATAGGCAGATGTAATAAAATTAGATATGAAAATTAACTTGCAAGTAGATAACATGTGTGCTATGATGGTTGATGGGTCTTTACCAGGCATAGTGCAAGTATGCTGTATGAAGTTGAGGCATTTTGTGGCTCAAACTGTGCAAAATTTTAAATTACTCTTACAGATTTACTTTAGGAGCTGCTCAAACTAAAAATAATTTCAGATAGTTTACAGAAATTAGGAACATTACACAGTGATGAATCTGCCGTCAACTCTAATGATTTTCTGTTTATTGACTGACATAAGAGAATTCCCAGTGATGAACTGAAATACAAATTCTAATCAATGGTTTTAGATCAATCATTATCTACAATTCAACAGTTTGCGCCTCCTCAGTTTCTGTTGTAGATCATTTATCATTGAAATTGTCAATCCTCTTAGGTTACGAGAAGTGTTGATACACATCATGGTCAGCTCAGCCCACAAGAGCAAAAGACAATTGATGCAATTGTTCAAGCAAGGTAATTGTAAGAAGTATGATTCTTAAAGAAACCTGAATGCATACTTACATGCATGTTTGTCTTTTTGCAGCGAATTCCCTTTGTCAATAGTTTTAGTGGGTGTAGGAGACGGGCCTTGGGATATGATGAAAGAATTTGATGATAACATCCCTGCTCGGGCATTTGATAATTTTCAGGTGTGTTGTTTTTTTTCGCAAATTTGCTATTTGGTTGTTGAAGTACATTGACTTGCCATGTTGAATATGCTTAAAAAAGGAATTTTTGTTCTTGCTAGTTTGTGAACTTCACAGAGATCATGTCAAAGAATATGGATTCATCTAGAAAACAGACAGAATTTGCTCTCTCAGCATTGATGGAAATACCTTCACAATATAAGGCAACCATTGAGCTCGGCATATTGGGGTAATCATCAAACTGTGAAATAGAATAATTGATGTTTTTTCTAGTCAACATTTGACTTTACTTAGTTATGCAAAATTTGAAACTTTTGTTAACTAATTAGTATTATTTTTTTTCATTTTGTAAAAAGCCGTCACAGTGGAGTAAATGCTCCAGACAGGGTTCCTCTTCCCCCACCGATTTATAGTGCATCATCTTTCAGCAGCAGCTCAAAACCTTCACGTTCAAGCAGTCTTCAGCAGAATGTACCTCCATATTCTGGATATGATGCACAAGCAACTTCTTATTCCGGATATGATACACCAGTCAGAACAGCTCTGGCCTCGAGTTCCATTTATGATAACCAGGTACATAGGTTGTTTCCTGAAGACAATAGGGTTTATTTTTTCAGTTAGTTTGCAATTAAATCAGCGCCTGTGTCATGGTAGTTGACAAGCCAGATTTGTCATTGCTGTATTAATGGCATTACCTCCGGCACTACCTCAGCATTTTCTGAACTCTTACTTGAAAGAATATTTAACATTTTTCAAGACTAACAATATTCTTGTTGAACTTGAGCAGTTGTGTCCCATTTGTCTTAGTAATCGAAAGGACATGGCCTTCGGTTGTGGACATCAGGTAAACTGATTTCTATATTTCATCTGTTTTATCATGACCTTGGAGGTCACATTCCAAGGATTCTATTAATATAATTGATGTTGGTTTGTTCTTTTTTCCAGACTTGCTGTGAATGTGGAGAAGACCTCCAATCATGCCCCATTTGTCGGACCCATATCCAGACGAGAATCAGGCTCTATTAACCAGATTTGCTCGTCTAATTGTGTATTTGGTTTGGTGATAACCGAGTCAAATGCTCAAGTTCCCCTGAGACAGGGAAAAGGTTAACCATCTGTCTTGATCATTCCCTTTAATGTTTTTTTGAAAAATAGATGCAGTTTTCAGATGAATTTGAATAGAATTTCAGCAGTACTTATATTACAGGGGTTGTCAGAAACTTGGGGGACATGAATTCTTTCTTGGTCTAAGATCCAAAAGTAGTTGCAATCATAGGCTGAAGCAGAAGTATGCAATCACTGCTAGTCTGGTACAAGTGATGCGTTTCCATTTAATCAAGAGGGTTAAATTCTTAGAATTCTTTGACCACAGCTACTTTCGGAGGACTATGAATCTGAAAATTTTCCGGTTTATACCAAAAAAGAAAAGCTATTTACATAACTGAGTTTGCATAAGATTTTACCCCACAGCAATACATGAATAAAGACTAGAAGCTCTAGAGGAGACATGGCATGTACATAATCAATTTTGGGACCAAATTCAGCATGTCATAAGCTTGGACTTTGAAATACAGTGTGTGCTTCAATGGAGAAAATACTTTGTACAATCAGTTTTGCAGTAGTATATATATTTATTGACTTCCAAGAGTTTGCAAAGAGAATTTTGATATAATCCAATCATTATGGTTTGTTTTCGTTAGTAATCATGGCATTACAAATAGCATCACTCTGCTTGTTGAGCTGCGATGACATCGTAGCACATTCTAAACCATGAAGTCATAGCACCATTCTAGATAGTCGCCTGCAATAAAATAACATACTATTTAAATATCTGGATGCTGAAGTTTAGTGGAGGACAAGGGCATTCTATCTAGCTGCAATGGGAGGTATACAACATAGTTTAGTAGATATTCAGTAGTATTGATATCTTCCATAAGACTCCTGGTAATCTGAATCTGGCACCATAGTACTGGATAGCAGAGAAGCCTGCAGAGTTCTCCCTTCAGGCTCTTCAAGGAATTTCCTGTCTTCAATGTATGATTGAATCTCAGCAATAACTGGCTTCAGCTTCGAATCATCTCGTGCTTTCAGTGCATTCAGGAAGTTGTCAGAGACTATGTTCAGTATCTTACTGAACTGAGATTTGTACTTCTTAAAGAGAGCAAAGCCAGCCATCTGTGGAACATGGAATTTTTATTTTTTGAAGATCCAGCAAGTCAAAAACAATTCCAACAATCTGCAGCAACTTACTTGTAGGAATGCATTCAATGCAACGGCAGTATATATATTGGCAGGCAGAGCATTTAAGAACCTTGCAAGCCATGCCCAACCCTCTTTCAGGCCATGCGCATTCTCGACACCGTGAATTTCTGTCTGCCAAATCAAGCATTCTTGGTCAGCCAGCCACTACTGATTTACCCAATTTAGACTCTAAGGGTAGACATAACTTGCTATAACACACATGATTGAATCTATAATCTTGTCATTATAACTCGTAAATACCCACAATTGTGAGCATAGTGAAATTACAGCACAAAGCCAAGGACCAGAAATGACAAACCTGAATAAGCGCTGCATACAACCTCATGTAAGATTCTAATAGTCTTGAATAATCCTTAAGACTACCAATCTTTCCATCTTCATCTTGGTAACCAATTGTTTTGTAGTAAGCCTCTTTCGATTCAAATGCTGACTGAACTACTAAACACTTAATTAGAACCAGTATAATGGCAGCAGTGGTAGCAGCAGCAAAAATCACAAAGACATCTAACTATGATCCTTTTTCCCAAAATTGAGCAGCAGAAATCAGGGGGTAAAAGTAGTTGGTGAAATTTAGGAAACTTCAGTGGTCCACAACCAACTATATTGGACCTGTAGAAAAATTTAGACCCCAGGAGAAAGGAAGAGGCATACAATTGCTATCCAATTCATAAATTAAAATCTAATTTACTATGTCTAGCATTTATAAGTAGCCGCTCAACTGCATGTTGAGGATTAAAAATAATAAAAAAACCCGGGGCAGGGGCATAAGATGGGTTTCAGAGATAATCATTATGGCTGGAAACTACCAAAAGTCAATATAAGGCTTGAGGGAGCTGAAAATTGATTTACCTCAGAGTACACTATATGCTTTGGAACGGTGTAGATGCAAGCTTTATGGAACTCACCAAGAAGAAGATCCATCAACTGTGGGACCTGATTCACATATGATATATGGACTCAGATAATTACATATCAAAAGAAGAGAAATAATTCTTTATAATGCGCCAAGCAACACTTCTGTGACCTAGGCTCACTTGACTAGCTAGATTCATGTCCTTCTGTTACAAGGTTACTAGAATTAAATATCCCTGGACACAATCTTCACCTGGACTGATTGATTCAGCAGTAATGCAAAATTTGCTTGACATGTAATGCCAATATGGGCTTCAATTTGGGTGGGAAAGGTTTTGATGTGAGTATGGGTTAAAAAAAAATAGCATTAATGCTCAATGTTTGTGTGTGATCCTTTTACATGTAATTTTGCTGAAAGCCCCCCAAATATTTACAAAACCAGAGGCCCTAATTCTTTCAGCCGCTTGCCTGGGTTAGTTGATGAGCTTGGATTTGGTGGAGCTACTAGCCAAATGCTTATTCTCAGCATTGAACCTTATTTGACCTCCCAATTAGATATAGGCTGTAAAGTAATGTGAAGGCACAGATAAAAACCTTTAGAAAAGGTACAATCCATGATGATATCTCACGTACATGTGATGTATTTAGAGAGAGAAAATAAAATGAAGAATGTTTATACTTTTTACAATAAAAGAAAGGCCCCCAAACCAAGCATGCCATACCTGTGATGTAACCAGAACAATGACATATCCACATGCAAAAGCAGCATTATCGGGGCTTTCACAATGAGAGACAACCTGTAATATTAAAACTAGAAATAACGTCAGACAATCCTTCAAGTTCACTAACTATGCTCTGTGAAAGAGTAAAATTTGCATATACAACCGCATAATTTGCATGTTCAATATAAGTGCAGTGGCCATTACTTATAATAATGGAGGATTAGTAATATCAAGCGCTTCTCATGACTGGCTCCATTTGGCTTCCAAGAAATGCATAGGATATAAGAGACTGCAATCTTGCTGACAGGCTCCACAGAGGGGGAGGACATTGACATCATAATTTGGTGTATGCACACACACTATCATTTGTCTTTCATTAGCAAAAGTTATAAGATTTTTCATCCTTTATTTATAAGCCCAAGCTTGGGATAGTTGCACCAATTTTTTCATTTTCAGAATGAAATGTAATTTCTATCTTCTGAAATTTCTATTATTTGGTTAGATTCTTCAATGATCATGTTAAAAAAAGAATCAGATATCAATGGCGCATGATTTTGAGCTATTACCTTCTTTGCAAAAGCTGCCATGCTGATGGATTGAGGACAAAGAGGATTGTTGAGAATCTTGATAAGTTCACTTGCTTTTGTTCTGCAAGAAGTAAATAAATTTAAATAAAATAAAAACAATATGTACTTAATTTATCATGTCTAGGAATTCCAACCAAAATGGAAGTAACTAAAAAATGAAGATTCAAAATTTACAGTGACACACAAAAGAGAAAAAGAAAAGAAAAGAAAAGAAAAGAAAAGAATCATAAGGAGCATCACCATAAATAATCATGCTAAAGCTTAATTGAACTCATAATCCTAAATTCATTGTGGGGCAACTTGCCCCACAACTAATGAAGTGGTGCATTCTACACCTCAACAATATAATCCATAACTGTTGAATGGATAAGATTAATTTAAGTTTGAATTCTTAGAAGATTAGCTAGCTTATTTATCATTATCTTTTATAGATATTATTTTTTGAATAATCTTATTTTTAAATTTAGTTAGATAATATTTAGTTAAGTTTTTTATTCTGAGTTAATATCTGTTTTAGTTCCTATTTTTTAGGGAGAAACTTTTGTAAACACCTCTATTTAAATGAGAGGAATAATGAATAAAAAAGTAGATCTATTTTTCCTACCATTTTTACAATAACCTCCAAGACAACCATAACAAAAAGAATGTTGCATTCCAGAACCAATTACACAAAATGCTGTCAAAAAGCTCCAACATGCCCCACTATTGTGTTGAAGTTTGGCAATGGACTTGCACTTTCCGGAATGCTTAGGACTATTAAATGGAGAAGATATACCAGGGTTTGTTCATCTCTTCCTATAACATAGTAAGGACAAGAATGGTTGCACATTATGATTTGCTTTCTCTTTTTAACAGATGCAGGGCCACAGCAAGTGATCACTAGTGTGGACCACTTCTAATGAAGTTGCCCAAAAGTGCTCATGAGTTCTACGAGCTTGATGAGGTAGCTGGAGAAAAGAGTGATGATGAAGGCAGAAAATATTCCATGAAAACAAAAGCAAAGCAGATTTTGAAACAATAATTTCCAGGCAAGCTTGATGGACAAACATAGGCCAGATTAGGTGGTAAAAACTGAAGAAAAAGCATAAACTGATTTAGTCATAAATATAATAGCATTCAAAACAAAATCTCAAACAGTAGAATATAGCAAGGTTGAAACCAAATACTCATAAGAATTCTTTCATTTGAAAAAAAAAAAAAAATAGATAAGTAAGCTATGAGCTAAATAGAGTCTTCCACCTTACCTGACATTGTCTTTTGTCCCCCTAATTTGTCTTATCAGCCTGGATATATGCCTTTCATAGGTGCTGAAATCCTAACAAAAGTGACAACACATTATACAGAATGCAACAACAATTCAATGAAAAGGACCAGAAAAAAACAAAGAAAATGTAGATTCTACTCATTGGCCCCACAATCACAAAATCTCAAGACCAAGAATATAGGAAATTATATATTGTAGTGTAACATTAGAAGGTTGCACAAAAGTTAGCATTGGCAAACACATTAATTCTGAATCAGAAAGGCAAACATTTGAGATCTTTCAGAACTCGACACATTTTTTATAGGAAACATGTAACATTTATTGAAGAGATACAAATAAATCCCATATTAAGGTAGCAACACAGTTTTCCTCATACTGAAAGAAATAAAGATAAAGATTCGGAAAGGCAATACAATTTCAATTCTAGTTCAGAACAAAACATGTATTGAGTCTGAGATAGCAATACCTGATTTGAGCTTGACGTCAATGACTGGTTTTTCTCATCACACTCCTTAATCTTCTGTAGTCTAATCTGCTCTATGTTTAGTGCACTTTCTGCAGCTCTTATTATGCTATCTGCCATCAGATGAGTAAAATCTTAAATTTAAAACAGAAAAGTTAATTAACACAAACATCTTTAACACACACACACAGAGAATGATTACGTACTGGATCTATCATGCATGGAAACTTGATGGAATCAGGCAATATTAATCATTTGTTATCAGTTGAACCAATTTTTAGCAGGCTGCCTGGAATTTTATGCCACATAAAATGTTCATATCGGGAGATAGTAAAAGACATGCAAGGTTCCCATAGAAGAGAAACAGGAGCCTTAAGAAAGACCCAAAACCAATGAAAGATAGAAGGGGAGAGCAGAGGGGGCAAGGGCAGGTGCGGTGGTAGGCAGCAGTATCTTTAATTGAACTTGTAAAACTGTCAGTGGACAGTGAACCATTTCAGATAAAAAAATAACTATTCATATCATAATTACAACCATTGAAAGATAAATTACCTGCTGATTGCAATTTCTTTCCATCAGACTTCTGGGATTCTGCAGCCAAAATTACTGAACTGCCATCCACTCCATGTCCTGAAGCTTCACCTTGAGATACTCCAGCAGTAATTCTTTTAGCATTCTCAGTAGCTTCCCTTTCTGCCACTTCTTTTGCCGCTTCCCTTTCTGCCGCTTCTTTTGCCGCTCTCCTCTCTGCTTCTAAAGCAGCTCTTTTTGCTTCTTCAGCTCTAAGTTTAGCCTGCATCTGAAATAATACATTTTTACCATTTTTAGCTAACATTTGAACAGCATCTGCATTAAATCTCTAATAGGCTTACTGGATTAACTTTGTAATAGAACTAAAATAAGCAGCTATTTTAGCAAAAGGGCGTGAAGTGGCCAGCATTTATAGGTATTGTAAAACAAAACATATCCGGCAGCCATTTTGAGCAACTACAACATCCCATTAACATCCAATTGCTAGATATTTTTTTTTTCAGTCAGCAGTCATTAAGCAAAAGGATGTCTAACAGACACAAACAACACCTAAACTGGTTTGGAACTTTAGTGACCAAGTTTTACAAAGTTATTAAAAGCATTTAATAACAATGTGATATGGTTTACTACAGATAAAGGACAAAAGAAGCCAAGAGAAAGCCAGTTCGCTCCAAGCCTGAAGTCGAATATGTAATCATTTAACCATACAAAACTTATGCCAACAGGAATAACATGTATGCCACAGGTGCAGGCAGATATAGTATGTCTGTATATGCTGAATAAAATATAAATTCGCAAAATCAACAAACCTCTGCCTCTACTTTAGCCTTTTCTTGGCGAAGTTTTTCTTCTTGAAGAGCCCTTTCCCTTCTCTTGGCCTCTTCATAAGCTGCATCACTTCTTATTTTCCTTTCCTCTATTTGCGATTTGAGTTCATGATTCCGTTGGACAGCAGTCAAATGATTATCAAGTGCTTCAGCACTAGTGATTTTTGAGAAAATGTCAATTTCCAGGATTCCAAGTGATTTAAAATGGCAAGGAGCAGGCCAGAATAATTATACAACATATTCAGGGTATATCATACATCAAACTGAATCAGTATTAAAACACATTACACAGCAATCATTTATATGCAATTTATCATATTAAGTTTCAAAAGCAAGAAGATGGGAGCATTTACATTTCCAAATAAAAAAAAAAAAAAAAAAGAAGAAGGAACCTGAAAAATTGATTCAATCAACTGAAGGTAAGTTTCTGCTTCTTACATGGTGCAGTTCTGAATATAACCATTTGATGATTTAGAATGTCTTAAAACACTCAATTTCAGAATTAAGGCTCAAACAAAGTATATTATTCTACAGTCTTCCTCAACTATCTTAGAAGAATCAAACATGATAGATCTTGAAGAAAGCAATCTCATTTGCAAATTCAGGCAGAAGCAATTATGTTTCTCCAGTTTTTCACATGGAAGCATAGTTTCAGTAAAAATCTAGAAGGGATGGGGCAGCAGTAGTACATACAAGCAGAAAGTAACACTGTGATTGAGCTACTGGTTATGCAGCTTAAATTAGAAGTAAAATAAACAGAACAATTAAGCAAGAAACATGATTATGGAAACTTGGATTTGGGAAAATTTAAACCATTTTTGGAAAGAAGATTGCTACATAAGAATCAGAAAATGTAGTCTTACATTTTACGCTGATATTGAGTATCAAATTTTCTGTCTATTTCCCTTCTCACATCTCTATATTTCTCAACTCGAGCAAGTGCAGAGCTTGACAGCTCATTTCCACTCATAAGCTGTGTCTCTAATGTTGAAATAATGTTCCTAATTTCCTCCTGTTTAAAGAGTAGATTACTAACACATATAAAGATGTAAATGAAGCATGGAATTTGCTACTGCTTCTGACAACTGAAAAAAGGAAATATCCAAAGGTATAGGTATACCAAAAAATTAAAAAAAAGAAAGACAAGAATACAGTGTCATATTATTATCCTTTAATCACATAGCCCACCCCTTAAAAACCTGTAAGATAATACTACAGACCTTAACCTCAAGCTGATGCTCATGGGTTAACTCAACCAAAGCCCCTTCCACTAACCCCACTTCTTCCATCAAGTACGACTCATCAAGTGCTCTGTCATCATCAGATTCATCACTCTCACTGAAAAGTAAAAGTAAACCAACATCACAGTTGTACCATTTGAAGAATAAACATCAAGTTACCACATTAATGAAACAATGAATTGAATGCAATACTTTACTGTGGAACAAGTGCACATAAATTTACAGCTATGAAAAAGAAAATATACCTAAGATAAAGTTCATCACAATTGAATCGTTTCACTGCCACTAAACTTTGATTACGAACTTCCTCACCCTTACTTTCAAAATCGTCCTCCATCTCATCATCAGATACACGCATAACAAATGCCCTTGCATTTCTCTCAACACTTTTCCCTTTTGAAATTTCACTGAAGAAAAACACAAAAACATCTGCTTGAAACATACATACCCACAAAACCAAAACTTAAACTAATAAAAACAAAAAGATTTAAAGAACATCACGACGGGTAACACTCACGATTCAATTTACATAACTGCTTCAAACATACACATAATGTTGCATTATACACAAAAATGTCAAGAACTGAAACAAAGAATAATAGCAGCAAAAGATAACAATAATGAATTACCGTGATTCTGTTTTTGTGAAAGGAACCGGCTTCGAAGAGGCATTGAGCTTGTTTTCGAGCGAATTAAGCTCTGATAATAGAGCATCAAAAGTCCAATCGGGCTCCGGATCAACTGCGATTCCATCAAGGCTTTGTGGGCAGCGAAGTTCCAACTTAATAGCACCCCTTTACGTATTAAAAACCCCATTAATTAAGATACATAACGAACTAAAATGAAGAAAAAAAGAAGTCCAGAATTTCGAGAGAATTACATTGTCAAAGACTAAAATCAAGCGCAGATTAAACGAGGATAATTAAATTTGGGTATTTGGGGCGCAAATTTGAAATAACGTTGGAGATAGTACGCTAATTAAGTTAAGAGGAAAACCCCAACAAAAAACAGTTAAACCCTAAGCAGACTTTCTAAGAACTGGAGAAGAAGACCGTTTGCCGTTGCACCGCACCTGCGAATCCGACGCTCCACTTTAAAAGAATTTCAATCTATTGGGCTTGTTAGGGCCCGTTCATTGTGGACACGTATTTGCGGCGTACTTAAAAGGAAACTTTTCTTAAACAACTATTTTTATAATTTATTTTATAAAAATAATATAATTCTGTCTTTAACACGTTCATACATGGTTATATTTAAAATTTTTTAAATTTTCTAACTTAAAATTAATTTTATAAAAATTTTATTTTGATATTTTATATTTTTATTATTTATTTTAAATTTTTATAAAAATAATTTTAAATTATAATATTAATAAATAACAACAAACAATTTCAAAATATTACGTCGGAATAAATTGTATTTGAAACCAAACCCGTAAGT